>CM039439.1:20924389-20959389 GCA_022379115.2 Bauhinia variegata
TTTTTTTTTTTTTTTTTTTTTTTTTTTTTTTTTTTTTTTTTTTTTTTTTTTTTTTTTTTTTTTTTTTTTTTTTTTTTTTTTTTTTTTTTTTTTTTTTTTTTTTTTTTTTTTTTTTTTTTTTTTTTTTTTTTTTTTTTTTTTTTTTTTTTTTTTTTTTTTTTTTTTTTTTTTTTTTTTTTTTTTTTTTTTTTTTTTTTTTTTTTTTTTTTTTTTTTTTTTTTTTTTTTTTTTTTTTTTTTTTTTTTTTTTGTTTTTTTTTTTTTTTTTTTTTTTTTTTTTTTTTTTTTTTTTTTTTTTTTTTTTTTTTTTTTTTTTTTTTTTTTTTTTTTTTTTTTTTTTTTTTTTTTTTTTTTTTTTTTTTTTTTTTTTTTTTTTTTTTTTTTTTTTTTTTTTTTTTTTTTTTTTTTTTTTTTTTTTTTTTTTTTTTTTTTTTTTTTTTTTTTTTTTTTTTTTTTTTTTTTTTTTTGTTTTTTTTTTTTTTTTTTTTTTTTTTTTTTTTTTTTTTTTTTTTTTTTTTTTTTTTTTTTTTTTTTTTTTTTTTTTTTTTTTTTTTTTTTTTTTTTTTTTTTTTTTTTTTTTTTTTTTTTTTTTTTTTTTTTTTTTTTTTTTTTTTTTTTTTTTTTTTTTTTTTTTTTTTTTTTTTTTTTTTTTTTTTTTTTTTTTTTTTTTTTTTTTTTTTTTTTTTTTTTTTTTTTTTTTTTTTTTTTTTTTTTTTTTTTTTTTTTTTTTTTTTTTTTTTTTGTTTTTTTTTTTTTTTTTTTTTTTTTTTTTTTTTTTTTTTTTTTTTTTTTTTTTTTTTTTTTTTTTTTTTTTTTTTTTTTTTTTTTTTTTTTTTTTTTTTTTTTTTTTTTTTTTTTTTTTTTTTTTTTTTTTTTTTTTTTTTTTTTTTTTTTTTTTTTTTTTTTTTTTTTTTTTTTTTTTTTTTTTTTTTTTTTTTTTTTTTTTTTTTTTTTTTTTTTTTTTTTTTTTTTTTTTTTTTTTTTTTTTTTTTTTTTTTTTTTTTTTTTTTTTTTTTTTTTTTTTTTTTTTTTTTTTTTTTTTTTTTTTTTTTTTTTTTTTTTTTTTTTTTTTTTTTTTTTTTTTTTTTTTTTTTTTTTTTTTTTTTTTTTTTTTTTTTTTTTTTTTTTTTTTTTTTTTTTTTTTTTTTTTTTTTTTTTTTTTTTTTTTTTTTTTTTTTTTTTTTTTTTTTTTTTTTTTTTTTTTTTTTTTTTTTTTTTTTTTTTTTTTTTTTTTTTTTTTTTTTTTTTTTTTTTTTTTTTTTTTTTTTTTTGTTTTTTTTTTTTTTTTTTTTTTTTTTTTTTTTTTTTTTTTTTTTTTTTTTTTTTTTTTTTTTTTTTTTTTTTTTTTTTTTTTTTTTTTTTTTTTTTTTTTTTTTTTTTTTTTTTTTTTTTTTTTTTTTTTTTTTTTTTTTTTTTTTTTTTTTTTTTTTTTTTTTTGTTTTTTTTTTTTTTTTTTTTTTTTTTTTTTTTTTTTTTTTTTTTTTTTTTTTTTTTTTTTTTTTTTTTTTTTTTTTTTTTTTTTTTTTTTTTTTTTTTTTTTTTTTTTTTTTTTTTTTTTTTTTTTTTTTTTTTTTTTTTTTTTTTTTTTTTTTTTTTTTTTTTTTTTTTTTTTTTTTTTTTTTTTTGTTTTTTTTTTTTTTTTTTTTTTTTTTTTTTTTTTTTTTTTTTTTTTTTTTTTTTTTTTTTTTTTTTTTTTTTTTTTTTTTTTTTTTTTTTTTTTTTTTTTTTTTTTTTTTTTTTTTTTTTTTTTTTTGTTTTTTTTTTTTTTTTTTTTTTTTTTTTTTTTTTTTTTTTTTTTTTTTTTTTTTTTTTTTTTTTTTTTTTTTTTTTTTTTTTTTTTTTTTTTTTTTTTTTTTTTTTTTTTTTTTTTTTTTTTTTTTTTTTTTTTTTTTTTTTTTTTTTTTTTTTTTTTTTTTTTTTTTTTTTTTTTTTTTTTTTTTTTTTTTTTTTTTTTTTTTTTTTTTTTTTTTTTTTTTTTTTTTTTTTTTTTTTTTTTTTTTTTTTTTTTTTTTTTTTTTTTTTTTTTTTTTTTTTTTTTTTTTTTTTTTTTTTTTTTTTTTTTTTTTTTTTTTTTTTTTTTTTTTTTTTTTTTTTTTTTTTTTTTTTTTTTTTTTTTTTTTTTTTTTTTTTTTTTTTTTTTTTTTTTTTTTTTTTTTTTTTTTTTTTTGTTTTTTTTTTTTTTTTTTTTTTTTTTTTTTTTTTTTTTTTTTTTTTTTTTTTTTTTTTTTTTTTTTTTTTTGTTTTTTTTTTTTTTTTTTTTTTTTTTTTTTTTTTTTTTTTTTTTTTTTTTTTTTTTTTTTTTTTTTTTTTTTTTTTTTTTTTTTTTTTTTTTTTTTTTTTGTTTTTTTTTTTTTTTTTTTTTTTTTTTTTTTTTTTTTTTTTTTTTTTTTTTTTTTTTTTTTTTTTTTTTTTTTTTTTTTTTTTTTTTTTTTTTTTTTTTTTTTTTTTTTTTTTTTTTTTTTTTTTTTTTTTTTTTTTTTTTTTTTTTTTTTTTTTTTTTTTTTTTTTTTTTTTTTTTTTTTTTTTTGTTTTTTTTTTTTTTTTTTTTTTTTTTTTTTTTTTTTTTTTTTTTTTTTTTTTTTTTTTTTTTTTTTTTTTTTTTTTTTGTTTTTTTTTTTTTTTTTTTTTTTTTTTTTTTTTTTTTTTTTTTTTTTTTTTTTTTTTTTTTTTTTTTTTTTTTTTTTTTTTTTTTTTTTTTTTTTTTTTTTTTTTTTTTTTTTTTTTTTTTTTTTTTTTTTTTTTTTTTTTTTTTTTTTTTTTTTTTTTTTTTTTTTTTTTTTTGTTTTTTTTTTTTTTTTTTTTTTTTTTTTTTTTTTTTTTTTTTTTTTTTTTTTTTTTTTTTTTTTTTTTTTTTTTTTTTTTTTTTTTTTTTTTTTTTTTTTTTTTTTTTTTTTTTTTTTTTTTTTTTTTTTTTTTTTTTTTTTTTTTTTTTTTTTTTTTTTTTTTTTTTTTTTTTTTTTTTTTTTTTTTTTTTTTTTTTTTTTTTTTTTTTTTTTTTTTTTTTTTTTTTTTTTTTTTTTTTTTTTTTTTTTTTTTTTTTTTTTTTTTTTTTTTTTTTTTTTTTTTTTTTTTTTTTTTTTTTTTTTTTTTTTTTTTTTTTTTTTTGTTTTTTTTTTTTTTTTTTTTTTTTTTTTTTTTTTTTTTTTTTTTTTTTTTTTTTTTTTTTTTTTTTTTTTTTTTTTTTTTTTTTTTTTTTTTTTTTTTTTTTTTTTTTTTTTTTTTTTTTTTTTTTTTTTTTTTTTTTTTTTTTTTTTTTTTTTTTTTTTTTTTTTTTTTTTTTTTTTTTTTTTTTTTTTTTTTTTTTTTTTTTTTTTTTTTTTTTTTTTTTTTTTTTTTTTTTTTTTTTTTTTTTTTTTTTTTTTTTTTTTTTTTTTTTTTTTTTTTTTTTTTTTTTTTTTTTTTTTTTTTTTTTTTTTTTTTTTTTTTTTTTTTTTTTTTTTTTTTTTTTTTTTTTTTTTTTTTTTTTTTTTTTTTTTTTTTTTTTTTTATTTTTTTTTTTTTTTTTTTTTTTTTTTTTTTTTTTTTTTTTTTTTTTTTTTTTTTTTTTTTTTTTTTTTTTTTTTTTTTTTTTTTTTTTTTTTTTTTTTTTTTTTTTTTTTTTTTTTTTTTTTTTTTTTTTTTTTTTTTTTTTTTTTTTTTTTTTTTTTTTTTTTTTTTTTTTTTTTTTTTTTTTTTTTTTTTTTTTTTTTTTTTTTTTTTTTTTTTTTTTTTTTTTTTTTTTTTTTTTTTTTTTTTTTTTTTTTTTTTTTTTTTTTTTTTTTTTTTTTTTTTTTTTTTTTTTTTTTTTTTTTTTTTTTTTTTTTTTTTTTTTTTTTTTTTTTTTTTTTTTTTTTTTTTTTTTTTTTTTTTTTTTTTTTTTTTTTTTTTTTTTTTTTTTTTTTTTTTGTTTTTTTTTTTTTTTTTTTTTTTTTTTTTTTTTTTTTTTTTTTTTTTTTTTTTTTTTTTTTTTTTTTTTTTTTTTTTTTTTTTTGTTTTTTTTTTTTTTTTTTTTTTTTTTTTTTTTTTTTTTGTTTTTTTTTTTTTTTTTTTTTTTTTTTTTTTTTTTTTTTTTTTTTTTTTTTTTTTTTTTTTTTTTTTTTTTTTTTTTTTTTTTTTTTTTTTTTTTTTTTTTTTTTTTTTTTTTTTTTTTTTTTTTTTTTTTTTTTTTTTTTTTTTTTTTTTTTTTTTTTTTTTTTTTTTTTTTTTTTTTTTTTTTTTTTTTTTTTTTTTTTTTTTTTTTTTTTTTTTTTTTTTTTTTTTTTTTTTTTTTTTTTTTTTTTTTTTTTTTTTTTTTTTTTTTTTTTTTTTTTTTTTTTTTTTTTTTTTTTTTTTTTTTTTTTTTTTTTTTTTTTTTTTTTTTTTTTTTTTTTTTTTTTTTTTTTTTTTTTTTTTTTTTTTTTTTTTTTTTTTTTTTTTTTTTTTTTTTTTTTTTTTTTTTTTTTTTTTTTTTTTTTTTTTTTTTTTTTTTTTTTTTTTTTTTTTTTTTTTTTTTTTTTTTTTTTTTTTTTTTTTTTTTTTTTTTTTTTTTTTTTTTTTTTTTTTTTTTTTTTTTTTTTTTTTTTTTTTTTTTTTTTTTTTTTTTTTTTTTTTTTTTTTTTTTTTTTTTTTTTTTTTTTTTTTTTTTTTTTTTTTTTTTTTTTTTTTTTTTTTTTTTTTTTTTTTTTTTTTTTTTTTTTTTTTTTTTTTTTTTTTTTTTTTTTTTTTTTTTTTTTTTTTTTTTTTTTTTTTTTTTTTTTTTTTTTTTTTTTTTTTTTTTTTTTTTTTTTTTTTTTTTTTTTTTTTTTTTTTTTTTTTTTTTTTTTTTTTTTTTTTTTTTTTTTTTTTTTTTTTTTTTTTTTTTTTTTTTTTTTTTTTTTTTTTTTTTTTTTTTTTTTTTTTTTTTTTTTTTTTTTTTTTTTTTTTTTTTTTTTTTTTTTTTTTTTTTTTTTTTTTTTTTTTTTTTTTTTTTTTTTTTTTTTTTTTTTTTTTTTTTTTTTTTTTTTTTTTTTTTTTTTTTTTTTTTTTTTTTTTTTTTTTTTTTTTTTTTTTTTTTTTTTTTTTTTTTTTTTTTTTTTTTTTTTTTTTTTTTTTTTTTTTTTTTTTTTTTTTTTTTTTTTTTTTTTTTTTTTTTTTTTTTTTTTTTTTTTTTTTTTTTTTTTTTTTTTTTTTTTTTTTTTTTTTTTTTTTTTTTTTTTTTTTTTTTTTTTTTTTTTTTTTTTTTTTTTTTTTTTTTTTTTTTTTTTTTTTTTTTTTTTTTTTTTTTTTTTTTTTTTTTTTTTTTTTTTTTTTTTTTTTTTTTTTTTTTTTTTTTTTTTTTTTTTTTTTTTTTTTTTTTTTTTTTTTTTTTTGTTTTTTTTTTTTTTTTTTTTTTTTTTTTTTTTTTTTTTTTTTTTTTTTTTTTTTTTTTTTTTTTTTTTTTTTTTTTTTTTTTTTTTTTTTTTTTTTTTTTTTTTTTTTTTTTTTTTTTTTTTTTTTTTTTTTTTTTTTTTTTTTTTTTTTTTTTTTTTTTTTTTTTTTTTTTTTTTTTTTTTTTTTTTTTTTTTTTTTTTTTTTTTTTTTTTTTTTTTTTTTTTTTTTTTTTTTTTTTTTTTTTTTTTTTTTTTTTTTTTTTTTTTTTTTTTTTTTTTTTTTTTTTTTTTTTTTTTTTTTTTTTTTTTTTTTTTTTTTTTTTTTTTTTTTTTTTTTTTTTTTTTTTTTTTTTTTTTTTTTTTTTTTTTTTTTTTTTTTTTTTTTTTTTTTTTTTTTTTTTTTTTTTTTTTTTTTTTTTTTTTTTTTTTTTTTTTTTTTTTTTTTTTTTTTTTTTTTTTTTTTTTTTTTTTTTTTTTTTTTTTTTTTTTTTTTTTTTTTTTTTTTTTTTTTTTTTTTTTTTTTTTTTTTTTTTTTTTTTTTTTTTTTTTTTTTTTTTTTTTTTTTTTTTTTTTTTTTTTTTTTTTTTTTTTTTTTTTTTTTTTTTTTTTTTTTTTTTTTTTTTTTTTTTTTTTTTTTTTTTTTTTTTTTTTTTTTTTTTTTTTTTTTTTTTTTTTTTTTTTTTTTTTTTTTTTTGTTTTTTTTTTTTTTTTTTTTTTTTTTTTTTTTTTTTTTTTTTTTTTTTTTTTTTTTTTTTTTTTTTTTTTTTTTTTTTTTTTTTTTTTTTTTTTTTTTTTTTTTTTTTTTTTTTTTTTTTTTTTTTTTTTTTTTTTTTTTTTTTTTTTTTTTTTTTTTTTTTTTTTTTTTTTTTTTTTTTTTTTTTTTTTTTTTTTTTTTTTTTTTTTTTTTTTTTTTTTTTTTTTTTTTTTTTTTTTTTTTTTTTTTTTTTTTTTTTTTTTTTTTTTTTTTTTTTTTTTTTTTTTTTTTTTTTTTTTTTTTTTTTTTTTTTTTTTTTTTTTTTTTTTTTTTTTTTTTTTTTTTTTTTTTTTTTTTTTTTTTTTTTTTTTTTTTTTTTTTTTTTTTTTTTTTTTTTTTTTTTTTTTTTTTTTTTTTTTTTTTTTTTTTTTTTTTTTTTTTTTTTTTTTTTTTTTTTTTTTTTTTTTTTTTTTTTTTTTTTTTTTTTTTTTTTTTTTTTTTTTTTTTTTTTTTTTTTTTTTTTTTTTTTTTTTTTTTTTTTTTTTTTTTTTTTTTTTTTTTTTTTTTTTTTTTTTTTTTTTTTTTTTTTTTTTTTTTTTTTTTTTTTTTTTTTTTTTTTTTTTTTTTTTTTTTTTTTTTTTTTTTTTTTTTTTTTTTTTTTTTTTTTTTTTTTTTTTTTTTTTTTTTTTTTTTTTTTTTTTTTTTTTTTTTTTTTTTTTTTTTTTTTTTTTTTTTTTTTTTTTTTTTTTTTTTTTTTTTTTTTTTTTTTTTTTTTTTTTTTTTTTTTTTTTTTTTTTTTTTTTTTTTTTTTTTTTTTTTTTTTTTTTTTTTTTTTTTTTTTTTTTTTTTTTTTTTTTTTTTTTTTTTTTTTTTTTTTTTTTTTTTTTTTTTTTTTTTTTTTTTTTTTTTTTTTTTTTTTTTTTTTTTTTTTTTTTTTTTTTTTTTTTTTTTTTTTTTTTTTTTTTTTTTTTTTTTTTTTTTTTTTTTTTTTTTTTTTTTTTTTTTTTTTTTTTTTTTTTTTTTTTTTTTTTTTTTTTTTTTTTTTTTTTTTTTTTTTTTTTTTTTTTTTTTTTTTTTTTTTTTTTTTTTTTTTTTTTTTTTTTTTTTTTTTTTTTTTTTTTTTTTTTTTTTTTTTTTTTTTTTTTTTTTTTTTTTTTTTTTTTTTTTTTTTTTTTTTTTTTTTTTTTTTTTTTTTTTTTTTTTTTTTTTTTTTTTTTTTTTTTTTTTTTTTTTTTTTTTTTTTTTTTTTTTTTTTTTTTTTTTTTTTTTTTTTTTTTTTTTTTTTTTTTTTTTTTTTTTTTTTTTTTTTTTTTTTTTTTTTTTTTTTTTTTTTTTTTTTTTTTTTTTTTTTTTTTTTTTTTTTTTTTTTTTTTTTTTTTTTTTTTTTTTTTTTTTTTTTTTTTTTTTTTTTTTTTTTTTTTTTTTTTTTTTTTTTTTTTTTTTTTTTTTTTTTTTTTTTTTTTTTTTTTTTTTTTTTTTTTTTTTTTTTTTTTTTTTTTTTTTTTTTTTTTTTTTTTTTTTTTTTTTTTTTTTTTTTTTTTTTTTTTTTTTTTTTTTTTTTTTTTTTTTTTTTTTTTTTTTTTTTTTTTTTTTTTTTTTTTTTTTTTTTTTTTTTTTTTTTTTTTTTTTTTTTTTTTTTTTTTTTTTTTTTTTTTTTTTTTTTTTTTTTTTTTTTTTTTTTTTTTTTTTTTTTTTTTTTTTTTTTTTTTTTTTGTTTTTTTTTTTTTTTTTTTTTTTTTTTTTTTTTTTTTTTTTTTTTTTTTTTTTTTTTTTTTTTTTTTTTTTTTTTTTTTTTTTTTTTTTTTTTTTTTTTTTTTTTTTTTTTTTTTTTTTTTTTTTTTTTTTTTTTTTTTTTTTTTTTTTTTTTTTTTTTTTTTTTTTTTTTTTTTTTTTTTTTTTTTTTTTTTTTTTTTTTTTTTTTTTTTTTTTTTTTTTTTTTTTTTTTTTTTTTTTTTTTTTTTTTTTTTTTTTTTTTTTTTTTTTTTTTTTTTTTTTTTTTTTTTTTTTTTTTTTTTTTTTTTTTTTTTTTTTTTTTTTTTTTTTTTTTTTTTTTTTTTTTTTTTTTTTTTTTTTTTTTTTTTTTTTTTTTTTTTTTTTTTTTTTTTTTTTTTTTTTTTTTTTTTTTTTTTTTTTTTTTTTTTTTTTTTTTTTTTTTTTTTTTTTTTTTTTTTTTTTTTTTTTTTTTTTTTTTTTTTTTTTTTTTTTTTTTTTTTTTTTTTTTTTTTTTTTTTTTTTTTTTTTTTTTTTTTTTTTTTTTTTTTTTTTTTTTTTTTTTTTTTTTTTTTTTTTTTTTTTTTTTTTTTTTTTTTTTTTTTTTTTTTTTTTTTTTTTTTTTTTTTTTTTTTTTTTTTTTTTTTTTTTTTTTTTTTTTTTTTTTTTTTTTTTTTTTTTTTTTTTTTTTTTTTTTTTTTTTTTTTTTTTTTTTTTTTTTTTTTTTTTTTTTTTTTTTTTTTTTTTTTTTTTTTTTTTTTTTTTTTTTTTTTTTTTTTTTTTTTTTTTTTTTTTTTTTTTTTTTTTTTTTTTTTTTTTTTTTTTTTTTTTTTTTTTTTTTTTTTTTTTTTTTTTTTTTTTTTTTTTTTTTTTTTTTTTTTTTTTTTTTTTTTTTTTTTTTTTTTTTTTTTTTTTTTTTTTTTTTTTTTTTTTTTTTTTTTTTTTTTTTTTTTTTTTTTTTTTTTTTTTTTTTTTTTTTTTTTTTTTTTTTTTTTTTTTTTTTTTTTTTTTTTTTTTTTTTTTTTTTTTTTTTTTTTTTTTTTTTTTTTTTTTTTTTTTTTTTTTTTTTTTTTTTTTTTTTTTTTTTTTTTTTTTTTTTTTTTTTTTTTTTTTTTTTTTTTTTTTTTTTTTTTTTTTTTTTTTTTTTTTTTTTTTTTTTTTTTTTTTTTTTTTTTTTTTTTTTTTTTTTTTTTTTTTTTTTTTTTTTTTTTTTTTTTTTTTTTTTTTTTTTTTTTTTTTTTTTTTTTTTTTTTTTTTTTTTTTTTTTTTTTTTTTTTTTTTTTTTTTTTTTTTTTTTTTTTTTTTTTTTTTTTTTTTTTTTTTTTTTTTTTTTTTTTTTTTTTTTTTTTTTTTTTTTTTTTTTTTTTTTTTTTTTTTTTTTTTTTTTTTTTTTTTTTTTTTTTTTTTTTTTTTTTTTTTTTTTTTTTTTTTTTTTTTTTTTTTTTTTTTTTTTTTTTTTTTTTTTTTTTTTTTTTTTTTTTTTTTTTTTTTTTTTTTTTTTTTTTTTTTTTTTTTTTTTTTTTTTTTTTTTTTTTTTTTTTTTTTTTTTTTTTTTTTTTTTTTTTTTTTTTTTTTTTTTTTTTTTTTTTTTTTTTTTTTTTTTTTTTTTTTTTTTTTTTTTTTTTTTTTTTTTTTTTTTTTTTTTTTTTTTTTTTTTTTTTTTTTTTTTTTTTTTTTTTTTTTTTTTTTTTTTTTTTTTTTTTTTTTTTTTTTTTTTTTTTTTTTTTTTTTTTTTTTTTTTTTTTTTTTTTTTTTTTTTTTTTTTTTTTTTTTTTTTTTTTTTTTTTTTTTTTTTTTTTTTTTTTTTTTTTTTTTTTTTTTTTTTTTTTTTTTTTTTTTTTTTTTTTTTTTTTTTTTTTTTTTTTTTTTTTTTTTTTTTTTTTTTTTTTTTTTTTTTTTTTTTTTTTTTTTTTTTTTTTTTTTTTTTTTTTTTTTTTTTTTTTTTTTTTTTTTTTTTTTTTTTTTTTTTTTTTTTTTTTTTTTTTTTTTTTTTTTTTTTTTTTTTTTTTTTTTTTTTTTTTTTTTTTTTTTTTTTTTTTTTTTTTTTTTTTTTTTTTTTTTTTTTTTTTTTTTTTTTTTTTTTTTTTTTTTTTTTTTTTTTTTTTTTTTTTTTTTTTTTTTTTTTTTTTTTTTTTTTTTTTTTTTTTTTTTTTTTTTTTTTTTTTTTTTTTTTTTTTTTTTTTTTTTTTTTTTTTTTTTTTTTTTTTTTTTTTTTTTTTTTTTTTTTTTTTTTTTTTTTTTTTTTTTTTTTTTTTTTTTTTTTTTTTTTTTTTTTTTTTTTTTTTTTTTTTTTTTTTTTTTTTTTTTTTTTTTTTTTTTTTTTTTTTTTTTTTTTTTTTTTTTTTTTTTTTTTTTTTTTTTTTTTTTTTTTTTTTTTTTTTTTTTTTTTTTTTTTTTTTTTTTTTTTTTTTTTTTTTTTTTTTTTTTTTTTTTTTTTTTTTTTTTTTTTTTTTTTTTTTTTTTTTTTTTTTTTTTTTTTTTTTTTTTTTTTTTTTTTTTTTTTTTTTTTTTTTTTTTTTTTTTTTTTTTTTTTTTTTTTTTTTTTTTTTTTTTTTTTTTTTTTTTTTTTTTTTTTTTTTTTTTTTTTTTTTTTTTTTTTTTTTTTTTTTTTTTTTTTTTTTTTTTTTTTTTTTTTTTTTTTTTTTTTTTTTTTTTTTTTTTTTTTTTTTTTTTTTTTTTTTTTTTTTTTTTTTTTTTTTTTTTTTTTTTTTTTTTTTTTTTTTTTTTTTTTTTTTTTTTTTTTTTTTTTTTTTTTTTTTTTTTTTTTTTTTTTTTTTTTTTTTTTTTTTTTTTTTTTTTTTTTTTTTTTTTTTTTTTTTTTTTTTTTTTTTTTTTTTTTTTTTTTTTTTTTTTTTTTTTTTTTTTTTTTTTTTTTTTTTTTTTTTTTTTTTTTTTTTTTTTTTTTTTTTTTTTTTTTTTTTTTTTTTTTTTTTTTTTTTTTTTTTTTTTTTTTTTTTTTTTTTTTTTTTTTTTTTTTTTTTTTTTTTTTTTTTTTTTTTTTTTTTTTTTTTTTTTTTTTTTTTTTTTTTTTTTTTTTTTTTTTTTTTTTTTTTTTTTTTTTTTTTTTTTTTTTTTTTTTTTTTTTTTTTTTTTTTTTTTTTTTTTTTTTTTTTTTTTTTTTTTTTTTTTTTTTTTTTTTTTTTTTTTTTTTTTTTTTTTTTTTTTTTTTTTTTTTTTTTTTTTTTTTTTTTTTTTTTTTTTTTTTTTTTTTTTTTTTTTTTTTTTTTTTTTTTTTTTTTTTTTTTTTTTTTTTTTTTTTTTTTTTTTTTTTTTTTTTTTTTTTTTTTTTTTTTTTTTTTTTTTTTTTTTTTTTTTTTTTTTTTTTTTTTTTTTTTTTTTTTTTTTTTTTTTTTTTTTTTTTTTTTTTTTTTTTTTTTTTTTTTTTTTTTTTTTTTTTTTTTTTTTTTTTTTTTTTTTTTTTTTTTTTTTTTTTTTTTTTTTTTTTTTTTTTTTTTTTTTTTTTTTTTTTTTTTTTTTTTTTTTTTTTTTTTTTTTTTTTTTTTTTTTTTTTTTTTTTTTTTTTTTTTTTTTTTTTTTTTTTTTTTTTTTTTTTTTTTTTTTTTTTTTTTTTTTTTTTTTTTTTTTTTTTTTTTTTTTTTTTTTTTTTTTTTTTTTTTTTTTTTTTTTTTTTTTTTTTTTTTTTTTTTTTTTTTTTTTTTTTTTTTTTTTTTTTTTTTTTTTTTTTTTTTTTTTTTTTTTTTTTTTTTTTTTTTTTTTTTTTTTTTTTTTTTTTTTTTTTTTTTTTTTTTTTTTTTTTTTTTTTTTTTTTTTTTTTTTTTTTTTTTTTTTTTTTTTTTTTTTTTTTTTTTTTTTTTTTTTTTTTTTTTTTTTTTTTTTTTTTTTTTTTTTTTTTTTTTTTTTTTTTTTTTTTTTTTTTTTTTTTTTTTTTTTTTTTTTTTTTTTTTTTTTTTTTTTTTTTTTTTTTTTTTTTTTTTTTTTTTTTTTTTTTTTTTTTTTTTTTTTTTTTTTTTTTTTTTTTTTTTTTTTTTTTTTTTTTTTTTTTTTTTTTTTTTTTTTTTTTTTTTTTTTTTTTTTTTTTTTTTTTTTTTTTTTTTTTTTTTTTTTTTTTTTTTTTTTTTTTTTTTTTTTTTTTTTTTTTTTTTTTTTTTTTTTTTTTTTTTTTTTTTTTTTTTTTTTTTTTTTTTTTTTTTTTTTTTTTTTTTTTTTTTTTTTTTTTTTTTTTTTTTTTTTTTTTTTTTTTTTTTTTTTTTTTTTTTTTTTTTTTTTTTTTTTTTTTTTTTTTTTTTTTTTTTTTTTTTTTTTTTTTTTTTTTTTTTTTTTTTTTTATTTTTTTTTTTTTTTTTTTTTTTTTTTTTTTTTTTTTTTTTTTTTTTTTTTTTTTTTTTTTTTTTTTTTTTTTTTTTTTTTTTTTTTTTTTTTTTTTTTTTTTTTTTTTTTTTTTTTTTTTTTTTTTTTTTTTTTTTTTTTTTTTTTTTTTTTTTTTTTTTTTTTTTTTTTTTTTTTTTTTTTTTTTTTTTTTTTTTTTTTTTTTTTTTTTTTTTTTTTTTTTTTTTTTTTTTTTTTTTTTTTTTTTTTTTTTTTTTTTTTTTTTTTTTTTTTTTTTTTTTTTTTTTTTTTTTTTTTTTTTTTTTTTTTTTTTTTTTTTTTTTTTTTTTTTTTTTTTTTTTTTTTTTTTTTTTTTTTTTTTTTTTTTTTTTTTTTTTTTTTTTTTTTTTTTTTTTTTTTTTTTTTTTTTTTTTTTTTTTTTTTTTTTTTTTTTTTTTTTTTTTTTTTTTTTTTTTTTTTTTTTTTTTTTTTTTTTTTTTTTTTTTTTTTTTTTTTTTTTTTTTTTTTTTTTTTTTTTTTTTTTTTTTTTTTTTTTTTTTTTTTTTTTTTTTTTTTTTTTTTTTTTTTTTTTTTTTTTTTTTTTTTTTTTTTTTTTTTTTTTTTTTTTTTTTTTTTTTTTTTTTTTTTTTTTTTTTTTTTTTTTTTTTTTTTTTTTTTTTTTTTTTTTTTTTTTTTTTTTTTTTTTTTTTTTTTTTTTTTTTTTTTTTTTTTTTTTTTTTTTTTTTTTTTTTTTTTTTTTTTTTTTTTTTTTTTTTTTTTTTTTTTTTTTTTTTTTTTTTTTTTTTTTTTTTTTTTTTTTTTTTTTTTTTTTTTTTTTTTTTTTTTTTTTTTTTTTTTTTTTTTTTTTTTTTTTTTTTTTTTTTTTTTTTTTTTTTTTTTTTTTTTTTTTTTTTTTTTTTTTTTTTTTTTTTTTTTTTTTTTTTTTTTTTTTTTTTTTTTTTTTTTTTTTTTTTTTTTTTTTTTTTTTTTTTTTTTTTTTTTTTTTTTTTTTTTTTTTTTTTTTTTTTTTTTTTTTTTTTTTTTTTTTTTTTTTTTTTTTTTTTTTTTTTTTTTTTTTTTTTTTTTTTTTTTTTTTTTTTTTTTTTTTTTTTTTTTTTTTTTTTTTTTTTTTTTTTTTTTTTTTTTTTTTTTTTTTTTTTTTTTTTTTTTTTTTTTTTTTTTTTTTTTTTTTTTTTTTTTTTTTTTTTTTTTTTTTTTTTTTTTTTTTTTTTTTTTTTTTTTTTTTTTTTTTTTTTTTTTTTTTTTTTTTTTTTTTTTTTTTTTTTTTTTTTTTTTTTTTTTTTTTTTTTTTTTTTTTTTTTTTTTTTTTTTTTTTTTTTTTTTTTTTTTTTTTTTTTTTTTTTTTTTTTTTTTTTTTTTTTTTTTTTTTTTTTTTTTTTTTTTTTTTTTTTTTTTTTTTTTTTTTTTTTTTTTTTTTTTTTTTTTTTTTTTTTTTTTTTTTTTTTTTTTTTTTTTTTTTTTTTTTTTTTTTTTTTTTTTTTTTTTTTTTTTTTTTTTTTTTTTTTTTTTTTTTTTTTTTTTTTTTTTTTTTTTTTTTTTTTTTTTTTTTTTTTTTTTTTTTTTTTTTTTTTTTTTTTTTTTTTTTTTTTTTTTTTTTTTTTTTTTTTTTTTTTTTTTTTTTTTTTTTTTTTTTTTTTTTTTTTTTTTTTTTTTTTTTTTTTTTTTTTTTTTTTTTTTTTTTTTTTTTTTTTTTTTTTTTTTTTTTTTTTTTTTTTTTTTTTTTTTTTTTTTTTTTTTTTTTTTTTTTTTTTTTTTTTTTTTTTTTTTTTTTTTTTTTTTTTTTTTTTTTTTTTTTTTTTTTTTTTTTTTTTTTTTTTTTTTTTTTTTTTTTTTTTTTTTTTTTTTTTTTTTTTTTTTTTTTTTTTTTTTTTTTTTTTTTTTTTTTTTTTTTTTTTTTTTTTTTTTTTTTTTTTTTTTTTTTTTTTTTTTTTTTTTTTTTTTTTTTTTTTTTTTTTTTTTTTTTTTTTTTTTTTTTTTTTTTTTTTTTTTTTATTTTTTTTTTTTTTTTTTTTTTTTTTTTTTTTTTTTTTTTTTTTTTTTTTTTTTTTTTTTTTTTTTTTTTTTTTTTTTTTTTTTTTTTTTTTTTTTTTTTTTTTTTTTTTTTTTTTTTTTTTTTTTTTTTTTTTTTTTTTTTTTTTTTTTTTTTTTTTTTTTTTTTTTTTTTTTTTTTTTTTTTTTTTTTTTTTTTTTTTTTTTTTTTTTTTTTTTTTTTTTTTTTTTTTTTTTTTTTTTTTTTTTTTTTTTTTTTTTTTTTTTTTTTTTTTTTTTTTTTTTTTTTTTTTTTTTTTTTTTTTTTTTTTTTTTTTTTTTTTTTTTTTTTTTTTTTTTTTTTTTTTTTTTTTTTTTTTTTTTTTTTTTTTTTTTTTTTTTTTTTTTTTTTTTTTTTTTTTTTTTTTTTTTTTTTTTTTTTTTTTTTTTTTTTTTTTTTTTTTTTTTTTTTTTTTTTTTTTTTTTTTTTTTTTTTTTTTTTTTTTTTTTTTTTTTTTTTTTTTTTTTTTTTTTTTTTTTTTTTTTTTTTTTTTTTTTTTTTTTTTTTTTTTTTTTTTTTTTTTTTTTTTTTTTTTTTTTTTTTTTTTTTTTTTTTTTTTTTTTTTTTTTTTTTTTTTTTTTTTTTTTTTTTTTTTTTTTTTTTTTTTTTTTTTTTTTTTTTTTTTTTTTTTTTTTTTTTTTTTTTTTTTTTTTTTTTTTTTTTTTTTTTTTTTTTTTTTTTTTTTTTTTTTTTTTTTTTTTTTTTTTTTTTTTTTTTTTTTTTTTTTTTTTTTTTTTTTTTTTTTTTTTTTTTTTTTTTTTTTTTTTTTTTTTTTTTTTTTTTTTTTTTTTTTTTTTTTTTTTTTTTTTTTTTTTTTTTTTTTTTTTTTTTTTTTTTTTTTTTTTTTTTTTTTTTTTTTTTTTTTTTTTTTTTTTTTTTTTTTTTTTTTTTTTTTTTTTTTTTTTTTTTTTTTTTTTTTTTTTTTTTTTTTTTTTTTTTTTTTTTTTTTTTTTTTTTTTTTTTTTTTTTTTTTTTTTTTTTTTTTTTTTTTTTTTTTTTTTTTTTTTTTTTTTTTTTTTTTTTTTTTTTTTTTTTTTTTTTTTTTTTTTTTTTTTTTTTTTTTTTTTTTTTTTTTTTTTTTTTTTTTTTTTTTTTTTTTTTTTTTTTTTTTTTTTTTTTTTTTTTTTTTTTTTTTTTTTTTTTTTTTTTTTTTTTTTTTTTTTTTTTTTTTTTTTTTTTTTTTTTTTTTTTTTTTTTTTTTTTTTTTTTTTTTTTTTTTTTTTTTTTTTTTTTTTTTTTTTTTTTTTTTTTTTTTTTTTTTTTTTTTTTTTTTTTTTTTTTTTTTTTTTTTTTTTTTTTTTTTTTTTTTTTTTTTTTTTTTTTTTTTTTTTTTTTTTTTTTTTTTTTTTTTTTTTTTTTTTTTTTTTTTTTTTTTTTTTTTTTTTTTTTTTTTTTTTTTTTTTTTTTTTTTTTTTTTTTTTTTTTTTTTTTTTTTTTTTTTTTTTTTTTTTTTTTTTTTTTTTTTTTTTTTTTTTTTTTTTTTTTTTTTTTTTTTTTTTTTTTTTTTTTTTTTTTTTTTTTTTTTTTTTTTTTTTTTTTTTTTTTTTTTTTTTTTTTTTTTTTTTTTTTTTTTTTTTTTTTTTTTTTTTTTTTTTTTTTTTTTTTTTTTTTTTTTTTTTTTTTTTTTTTTTTTTTTTTTTTTTTTTTTTTTTTTTTTTTTTTTTTTTTTTTTTTTTTTTTTTTTTTTTTTTTTTTTTTTTTTTTTTTTTTTTTTTTTTTTTTTTTTTTTTTTTTTTTTTTTTTTTTTTTTTTTTTTTTTTTTTTTTTTTTTTTTTTTTTTTTTTTTTTTTTTTTTTTTTTTTTTTTTTTTTTTTTTTTTTTTTTTTTTTTTTTTTTTTTTTTTTTTTTTTTTTTTTTTTTTTTTTTTTTTTTTTTTTTTTTTTTTTTTTTTTTTTTTTTTTTTTTTTTTTTTTTTTTTTTTTTTTTTTTTTTTTTTTTTTTTTTTTTTTTTTTTTTTTTTTTTTTTTTTTTTTTTTTTTTTTTTTTTTTTTTTTTTTTTTTTTTTTTTTTTTTTTTTTTTTTTTTTTTTTTTTTTTTTTTTTTTTTTTTTTTTTTTTTTTTTTTTTTTTTTTTTTTTTTTTTTTTTTTTTTTTTTTTTTTTTTTTTTTTTTTTTTTTTTTTTTTTTTTTTTTTTTTTTTTTTTTTTTTTTTTTTTTTTTTTTTTTTTTTTTTTTTTTTTTTTTTTTTTTTTTTTTTTTTTTTTTTTTTTTTTTTTTTTTTTTTTTTTTTTTTTTTTTTTTTTTTTTTTTTTTTTTTTTTTTTTTTTTTTTTTTTTTTTTTTTTTTTTTTTTTTTTTTTTTTTTTTTTTTTTTTTTTTTTTTTTTTTTTTTTTTTTTTTTTTTTTTTTTTTTTTTTTTTTTTTTTTTTTTTTTTTTTTTTTTTTTTTTTTTTTTTTTTTTTTTTTTTTTTTTTTTTTTTTTTTTTTTTTTTTTTTTTTTTTTTTTTTTTTTTTTTTTTTTTTTTTTTTTTTTTTTTTTTTTTTTTTTTTTTTTTTTTTTTTTTTTTTTTTTTTTTTTTTTTTTTTTTTTTTTTTTTTTTTTTTTTTTTTTTTTTTTTTTTTTTTTTTTTTTTTTTTTTTTTTTTTTTTTTTTTTTTTTTTTTTTTTTTTTTTTTTTTTTTTTTTTTTTTTTTTTTTTTTTTTTTTTTTTTTTTTTTTTTTTTTTTTTTTTTTTTTTTTTTTTTTTTTTTTTTTTTTTTTTTTTTTTTTTTTTTTTTTTTTTTTTTTTTTTTTTTTTTTTTTTTTTTTTTTTTTTTTTTTTTTTTTTTTTTTTTTTTTTTTTTTTTTTTTTTTTTTTTTTTTTTTTTTTTTTTTTTTTTTTTTTTTTTTTTTTTTTTTTTTTTTTTTTTTTTTTTTTTTTTTTTTTTTTTTTTTTTTTTTTTTTTTTTTTTTTTTTTTTTTTTTTTTTTTTTTTTTTTTTTTTTTTTTTTTTTTTTTTTTTTTTTTTTTTTTTTTTTTTTTTTTTTTTTTTTTTTTTTTTTTTTTTTTTTTTTTTTTTTTTTTTTTTTTTTTTTTTTTTTTTTTTTTTTTTTTTTTTTTTTTTTTTTTTTTTTTTTTTTTTTTTTTTTTTTTTTTTTTTTTTTTTTTTTTTTTTTTTTTTTTTTTTTTTTTTTTTTTTTTTTTTTTTTTTTTTTTTTTTTTTTTTTTTTTTTTTTTTTTTTTTTTTTTTTTTTTTTTTTTTTTTTTTTTTTTTTTTTTTTTTTTTTTTTTTTTTTTTTTTTTTTTTTTTTTTTTTTTTTTTTTTTTTTTTTTTTTTTTTTTTTTTTTTTTTTTTTTTTTTTTTTTTTTTTTTTTTTTTTTTTTTTTTTTTTTTTTTTTTTTTTTTTTTTTTTTTTTTTTTTTTTTTTTTTTTTTTTTTTTTTTTTTTTTTTTTTTTTTTTTTTTTTTTTTTTTTTTTTTTTTTTTTTTTTTTTTTTTTTTTTTTTTTTTTTTTTTTTTTTTTTTTTTTTTTTTTTTTTTTTTTTTTTTTTTTTTTTTTTTTTTTTTTTTTTTTTTTTTTTTTTTTTTTTTTTTTTTTTTTTTTTTTTTTTTTTTTTTTTTTTTTTTTTTTTTTTTTTTTTTTTTTTTTTTTTTTTTTTTTTTTTTTTTTTTTTTTTTTTTTTTTTTTTTTTTTTTTTTTTTTTTTTTTTTTTTTTTTTTTTTTTTTTTTTTTTTTTTTTTTTTTTTTTTTTTTTTTTTTTTTTTTTTTTTTTTTTTTTTTTTTTTTTTTTTTTTTTTTTTTTTTTTTTTTTTTTTTTTTTTTTTTTTTTTTTTTTTTTTTTTTTTTTTTTTTTTTTTTTTTTTTTTTTTTTTTTTTTTTTTTTTTTTTTTTTTTTTTTTTTTTTTTTTTTTTTTTTTTTTTTTTTTTTTTTTTTTTTTTTTTTTTTTTTTTTTTTTTTTTTTTTTTTTTTTTTTTTTTTTTTTTTTTTTTTTTTTTTTTTTTTTTTTTTTTTTTTTTTTTTTTTTTTTTTTTTTTTTTTTTTTTTTTTTTTTTTTTTTTTTTTTTTTTTTTTTTTTTTTTTTTTTTTTTTTTTTTTTTTTTTTTTTTTTTTTTTTTTTTTTTTTTTTTTTTTTTTTTTTTTTTTTTTTTTTTTTTTTTTTTTTTTTTTTTTTTTTTTTTTTTTTTTTTTTTTTTTTTTTTTTTTTTTTTTTTTTTTTTTTTTTTTTTTTTTTTTTTTTTTTTTTTTTTTTTTTTTTTTTTTTTTTTTTTTTTTTTTTTTTTTTTTTTTTTTTTTTTTTTTTTTTTTTTTTTTTTTTTTTTTTTTTTTTTTTTTTTTTTTTTTTTTTTTTTTTTTTTTTTTTTTTTTTTTTTTTTTTTTTTTTTTTTTTTTTTTTTTTTTTTTTTTTTTTTTTTTTTTTTTTTTTTTTTTTTTTTTTTTTTTTTTTTTTTTTTTTTTTTTTTTTTTTTTTTTTTTTTTTTTTTTTTTTTTTTTTTTTTTTTTTTTTTTTTTTTTTTTTTTTTTTTTTTTTTTTTTTTTTTTTTTTTTTTTTTTTTTTTTTTTTTTTTTTTTTTTTTTTTTTTTTTTTTTTTTTTTTTTTTTTTTTTTTTTTTTTTTTTTTTTTTTTTTTTTTTTTTTTTTTTTTTTTTTTTTTTTTTTTTTTTTTTTTTTTTTTTTTTTTTTTTTTTTTTTTTTTTTTTTTTTTTTTTTTTTTTTTTTTTTTTTTTTTTTTTTTTTTTTTTTTTTTTTTTTTTTTTTTTTTTTTTTTTTTTTTTTTTTTTTTTTTTTTTTTTTTTTTTTTTTTTTTTTTTTTTTTTTTTTTTTTTTTTTTTTTTTTTTTTTTTTTTTTTTTTTTTTTTTTTTTTTTTTTTTTTTTTTTTTTTTTTTTTTTTTTTTTTTTTTTTTTTTTTTTTTTTTTTTTTTTTTTTTTTTTTTTTTTTTTTTTTTTTTTTTTTTTTTTTTTTTTTTTTTTTTTTTTTTTTTTTTTTTTTTTTTTTTTTTTTTTTTTTTTTTTTTTTTTTTTTTTTTTTTTTTTTTTTTTTTTTTTTTTTTTTTTTTTTTTTTTTTTTTTTTTTTTTTTTTTTTTTTTTTTTTTTTTTTTTTTTTTTTTTTTTTTTTTTTTTTTTTTTTTTTTTTTTTTTTTTTTTTTTTTTTTTTTTTTTTTTTTTTTTTTTTTTTTTTTTTTTTTTTTTTTTTTTTTTTTTTTTTTTTTTTTTTTTTTTTTTTTTTTTTTTTTTTTTTTTTTTTTTTTTTTTTTTTTTTTTTTTTTTTTTTTTTTTTTTTTTTTTTTTTTTTTTTTTTTTTTTTTTTTTTTTTTTTTTTTTTTTTTTTTTTTTTTTTTTTTTTTTTTTTTTTTTTTTTTTTTTTTTTTTTTTTTTTTTTTTTTTTTTTTTTTTTTTTTTTTTTTTTTTTTTTTTTTTTTTTTTTTTTTTTTTTTTTTTTTTTTTTTTTTTTTTTTTTTTTTTTTTTTTTTTTTTTTTTTTTTTTTTTTTTTTTTTTTTTTTTTTTTTTTTTTTTTTTTTTTTTTTTTTTTTTTTTTTTTTTTTTTTTTTTTTTTTTTTTTTTTTTTTTTTTTTTTTTTTTTTTTTTTTTTTTTTTTTTTTTTTTTTTTTTTTTTTTTTTTTTTTTTTTTTTTTTTTTTTTTTTTTTTTTTTTTTTTTTTTTTTTTTTTTTTTTTTTTTTTTTTTTTTTTTTTTTTTTTTTTTTTTTTTTTTTTTTTTTTTTTTTTTTTTTTTTTTTTTTTTTTTTTTTTTTTTTTTTTTTTTTTTTTTTTTTTTTTTTTTTTTTTTTTTTTTTTTTTTTTTTTTTTTTTTTTTTTTTTTTTTTTTTTTTTTTTTTTTTTTTTTTTTTTTTTTTTTTTTTTTTTTTTTTTTTTATTTTTTTTTTTTTTTTTTTTTTTTTTTTTTTTTTTTTTTTTTTTTTTTTTTTTTTTTTTTTTTTTTTTTTTTTTTTTTTTTTTTTTTTTTTTTTTTTTTTTTTTTTTTTTTTTTTTTTTTTTTTTTTTTTTTTTTTTTTTTTTTTTTTTTTTTTTTTTTTTTTTTTTTTTTTTTTTTTTTTTTTTTTTTTTTTTTTTTTTTTTTTTTTTTTTTTTTTTTTTTTTTTTTTTTTTTTTTTTTTTTTTTTTTTTTTTTTTTTTTTTTTTTTTTTTTTTTTTTTTTTTTTTTTTTTTTTTTTTTTTTTTTTTTTTTTTTTTTTTTTTTTTTTTTTTTTTTTTTTTTTTTTTTTTTTTTTTTTTTTTTTTTTTTTTTTTTTTTTTTTTTTTTTTTTTTTTTTTTTTTTTTTTTTTTTTTTTTTTTTTTTTTTTTTTTTTTTTTTTTTTTTTTTTTTTTTTTTTTTTTTTTTTTTTTTTTTTTTTTTTTTTTTTTTTTTTTTTTTTTTTTTTTTTTTTTTTTTTTTTTTTTTTTTTTTTTTTTTTTTTTTTTTTTTTTTTTTTTTTTTTTTTTTTTTTTTTTTTTTTTTTTTTTTTTTTTTTTTTTTTTTTTTTTTTTTTTTTTTTTTTTTTTTTTTTTTTTTTTTTTTTTTTTTTTTTTTTTTTTTTTTTTTTTTTTTTTTTTTTTTTTTTTTTTTTTTTTTTTTTTTTTTTTTTTTTTTTTTTTTTTTTTTTTTTTTTTTTTTTTTTTTTTTTTTTTTTTTTTTTTTTTTTTTTTTTTTTTTTTTTTTTTTTTTTTTTTTTTTTTTTTTTTTTTTTTTTTTTTTTTTTTTTTTTTTTTTTTTTTTTTTTTTTTTTTTTTTTTTTTTTTTTTTTTTTTTTTTTTTTTTTTTTTTTTTTTTTTTTTTTTTTTTTTTTTTTTTTTTTTTTTTTTTTTTTTTTTTTTTTTTTTTTTTTTTTTTTTTTTTTTTTTTTTTTTTTTTTTTTTTTTTTTTTTTTTTTTTTTTTTTTTTTTTTTTTTTTTTTTTTTTTTTTTTTTTTTTTTTTTTTTTTTTTTTTTTTTTTTTTTTTTTTTTTTTTTTTTTTTTTTTTTTTTTTTTTTTTTTTTTTTTTTTTTTTTTTTTTTTTTTTTTTTTTTTTTTTTTTTTTTTTTTTTTTTTTTTTTTTTTTTTTTTTTTTTTTTTTTTTTTTTTTTTTTTTTTTTTTTTTTTTTTTTTTTTTTTTTTTTTTTTTTTTTTTTTTTTTTTTTTTTTTTTTTTTTTTTTTTTTTTTTTTTTTTTTTTTTTTTTTTTTTTTTTTTTTTTTTTTTTTTTTTTTTTTTTTTTTTTTTTTTTTTTTTTTTTTTTTTTTTTTTTTTTTTTTTTTTTTTTTTTTTTTTTTTTTTTTTTTTTTTTTTTTTTTTTTTTTTTTTTTTTTTTTTTTTTTTTTTTTTTTTTTTTTTTTTTTTTTTTTTTTTTTTTTTTTTTTTTTTTTTTTTTTTTTTTTTTTTTTTTTTTTTTTTTTTTTTTTTTTTTTTTTTTTTTTTTTTTTTTTTTTTTTTTTTTTTTTTTTTTTTTTTTTTTTTTTTTTTTTTTTTTTTTTTTTTTTTTTTTTTTTTTTTTTTTTTTTTTTTTTTTTTTTTTTTTTTTTTTTTTTTTTTTTTTTTTTTTTTTTTTTTTTTTTTTTTTTTTTTTTTTTTTTTTTTTTTTTTTTTTTTTTTTTTTTTTTTTTTTTTTTTTTTTTTTTTTTTTTTTTTTTTTTTTTTTTTTTTTTTTTTTTTTTTTTTTTTTTTTTTTTTTTTTTTTTTTTTTTTTTTTTTTTTTTTTTTTTTTTTTTTTTTTTTTTTTTTTTTTTTTTTTTTTTTTTTTTTTTTTTTTTTTTTTTTTTTTTTTTTTTTTTTTTTTTTTTTTTTTTTTTTTTTTTTTTTTTTTTTTTTTTTTTTTTTTTTTTTTTTTTTTTTTTTTTTTTTTTTTTTTTTTTTTTTTTTTTTTTTTTTTTTTTTTTTTTTTTTTTTTTTTTTTTTTTTTTTTTTTTTTTTTTTTTTTTTTTTTTTTTTTTTTTTTTTTTTTTTTTTTTTTTTTTTTTTTTTTTTTTTTTTTTTTTTTTTTTTTTTTTTTTTTTTTTTTTTTTTTTTTTTTTTTTTTTTTTTTTTTTTTTTTTTTTTTTTTTTTTTTTTTTTTTTTTTTTTTTTTTTTTTTTTTTTTTTTTTTTTTTTTTTTTTTTTTTTTTTTTTTTTTTTTTTTTTTTTTTTTTTTTTTTTTTTTTTTTTTTTTTTTTTTTTTTTTTTTTTTTTTTTTTTTTTTTTTTTTTTTTTTTTTTTTTTTTTTTTTTTTTTTTTTTTTTTTTTTTTTTTTTTTTTTTTTTTTTTTTTTTTTTTTTTTTTTTTTTTTTTTTTTTTTTTTTTTTTTTTTTTTTTTTTTTTTTTTTTTTTTTTTTTTTTTTTTTTTTTTTTTTTTTTTTTTTTTTTTTTTTTTTTTTTTTTTTTTTTTTTTTTTTTTTTTTTTTTTTTTTTTTTTTTTTTTTTTTTTTTTTTTTTTTTTTTTTTTTTTTTTTTTTTTTTTTTTTTTTTTTTTTTTTTTTTTTTTTTTTTTTTTTTTTTTTTTTTTTTTTTTTTTTTTTTTTTTTTTTTTTTTTTTTTTTTTTTTTTTTTTTTTTTTTTTTTTTTTTTTTTTTTTTTTTTTTTTTTTTTTTTTTTTTTTTTTTTTTTTTTTTTTTTTTTTTTTTTTTTTTTTTTTTTTTTTTTTTTTTTTTTTTTTTTTTTTTTTTTTTTTTTTTTTTTTTTTTTTTTTTTTTTTTTTTTTTTTTTTTTTTTTTTTTTTTTTTTTTTTTTTTTTTTTTTTTTTTTTTTTTTTTTTTTTTTTTTTTTTTTTTTTTTTTTTTTTTTTTTTTTTTTTTTTTTTTTTTTTTTTTTTTTTTTTTTTTTTTTTTTTTTTTTTTTTTTTTTTTTTTTTTTTTTTTTTTTTTTTTTTTTTTTTTTTTTTTTTTTTTTTTTTTTTTTTTTTTTTTTTTTTTTTTTTTTTTTTTTTTTTTTTTTTTTTTTTTTTTTTTTTTTTTTTTTTTTTTTTTTTTTTTTTTTTTTTTTTTTTTTTTTTTTTTTTTTTTTTTTTTTTTTTTTTTTTTTTTTTTTTTTTTTTTTTTTTTTTTTTTTTTTTTTTTTTTTTTTTTTTTTTTTTTTTTTTTTTTTTTTTTTTTTTTTTTTTTTTTTTTTTTTTTTTTTTTTTTTTTTTTTTTTTTTTTTTTTTTTTTTTTTTTTTTTTTTTTTTTTTTTTTTTTTTTTTTTTTTTTTTTTTTTTTTTTTTTTTTTTTTTTTTTTTTTTTTTTTTTTTTTTTTTTTTTTTTTTTTTTTTTTTTTTTTTTTTTTTTTTTTTTTTTTTTTTTTTTTTTTTTTTTTTTTTTTTTTTTTTTTTTTTTTTTTTTTTTTTTTTTTTTTTTTTTTTTTTTTTTTTTTTTTTTTTTTTTTTTTTTTTTTTTTTTTTTTTTTTTTTTTTTTTTTTTTTTTTTTTTTTTTTTTTTTTTTTTTTTTTTTTTTTTTTTTTTTTTTTTTTTTTTTTTTTTTTTTTTTTTTTTTTTTTTTTTTTTTTTTTTTTTTTTTTTTTTTTTTTTTTTTTTTTTTTTTTTTTTTTTTTTTTTTTTTTTTTTTTTTTTTTTTTTTTTTTTTTTTTTTTTTTTTTTTTTTTTTTTTTTTTTTTTTTTTTTTTTTTTTTTTTTTTTTTTTTTTTTTTTTTTTTTTTTTTTTTTTTTTTTTTTTTTTTTTTTTTTTTTTTTTTTTTTTTTTTTTTTTTTTTTTTTTTTTTTTTTTTTTTTTTTTTTTTTTTTTTTTTTTTTTTTTTTTTTTTTTTTTTTTTTTTTTTTTTTTTTTTTTTTTTTTTTTTTTTTTTTTTTTTTTTTTTTTTTTTTTTTTTTTTTTTTTTTTTTTTTTTTTTTTTTTTTTTTTTTTTTTTTTTTTTTTTTTTTTTTTTTTTTTTTTTTTTTTTTTTTTTTTTTTTTTTTTTTTTTTTTTTTTTTTTTTTTTTTTTTTTTTTTTTTTTTTTTTTTTTTTTTTTTTTTTTTTTTTTTTTTTTTTTTTTTTTTTTTTTTTTTTTTTTTTTTTTTTTTTTTTTTTTTTTTTTTTTTTTTTTTTTTTTTTTTTTTTTTTTTTTTTTTTTTTTTTTTTTTTTTTTTTTTTTTTTTTTTTTTTTTTTTTTTTTTTTTTTTTTTTTTTTTTTTTTTTTTTTTTTTTTTTTTTTTTTTTTTTTTTTTTTTTTTTTTTTTTTTTTTTTTTTTTTTTTTTTTTTTTTTTTTTTTTTTTTTTTTTTTTTTTTTTTTTTTTTTTTTTTTTTTTTTTTTTTTTTTTTTTTTTTTTTTTTTTTTTTTTTTTTTTTTTTTTTTTTTTTTTTTTTTTTTTTTTTTTTTTTTTTTTTTTTTTTTTTTTTTTTTTTTTTTTTTTTTTTTTTTTTTTTTTTTTTTTTTTTTTTTTTTTTTTTTTTTTTTTTTTTTTTTTTTTTTTTTTTTTTTTTTTTTTTTTTTTTTTTTTTTTTTTTTTTTTTTTTTTTTTTTTTTTTTTTTTTTTTTTTTTTTTTTTTTTTTTTTTTTTTTTTTTTTTTTTTTTTTTTTTTTTTTTTTTTTTTTTTTTTTTTTTTTTTTTTTTTTTTTTTTTTTTTTTTTTTTTTTTTTTTTTTTTTTTTTTTTTTTTTTTTTTTTTTTTTTTTTTTTTTTTTTTTTTTTTTTTTTTTTTTTTTTTTTTTTTTTTTTTTTTTTTTTTTTTTTTTTTTTTTTTTTTTTTTTTTTTTTTTTTTTTTTTTTTTTTTTTTTTTTTTTTTTTTTTTTTTTTTTTTTTTTTTTTTTTTTTTTTTTTTTTTTTTTTTTTTTTTTTTTTTTTTTTTTTTTTTTTTTTTTTTTTTTTTTTTTTTTTTTTTTTTTTTTTTTTTTTTTTTTTTTTTTTTTTTTTTTTTTTTTTTTTTTTTTTTTTTTTTTTTTTTTTTTTTTTTTTTTTTTTTTTTTTTTTTTTTTTTTTTTTTTTTTTTTTTTTTTTTTTTTTTTTTTTTTTTTTTTTTTTTTTTTTTTTTTTTTTTTTTTTTTTTTTTTTTTTTTTTTTTTTTTTTTTTTTTTTTTTTTTTTTTTTTTTTTTTTTTTTTTTTTTTTTTTTTTTTTTTTTTTTTTTTTTTTTTTTTTTTTTTTTTTTTTTTTTTTTTTTTTTTTTTTTTTTTTTTTTTTTTTTTTTTTTTTTTTTTTTTTTTTTTTTTTTTTTTTTTTTTTTTTTTTTTTTTTTTTTTTTTTTTTTTTTTTTTTTTTTTTTTTTTTTTTTTTTTTTTTTTTTTTTTTTTTTTTTTTTTTTTTTTTTTTTTTTTTTTTTTTTTTTTTTTTTTTTTTTTTTTTTTTTTTTTTTTTTTTTTTTTTTTTTTTTTTTTTTTTTTTTTTTTTTTTTTTTTTTTTTTTTTTTTTTTTTTTTTTTTTTTTTTTTTTTTTTTTTTTTTTTTTTTTTTTTTTTTTTTTTTTTTTTTTTTTTTTTTTTTTTTTTTTTTTTTTTTTTTTTTTTTTTTTTTTTTTTTTTTTTTTTTTTTTTTTTTTTTTTTTTTTTTTTTTTTTTTTTTTTTTTTTTTTTTTTTTTTTTTTTTTTTTTTTTTTTTTTTTTTTTTTTTTTTTTTTTTTTTTTTTTTTTTTTTTTTTTTTTTTTTTTTTTTTTTTTTTTTTTTTTTTTTTTTTTTTTTTTTTTTTTTTTTTTTTTTTTTTTTTTTTTTTTTTTTTTTTTTTTTTTTTTTTTTTTTTTTTTTTTTTTTTTTTTTTTTTTTTTTTTTTTTTTTTTTTTTTTTTTTTTTTTTTTTTTTTTTTTTTTTTTTTTTTTTTTTTTTTTTTTTTTTTTTTTTTTTTTTTTTTTTTTTTTTTTTTTTTTTTTTTTTTTTTTTTTTTTTTTTTTTTTTTTTTTTTTTTTTTTTTTTTTTTTTTTTTTTTTTTTTTTTTTTTTTTTTTTTTTTTTTTTTTTTTTTTTTTTTTTTTTTTTTTTTTTTTTTTTTTTTTTTTTTTTTTTTTTTTTTTTTTTTTTTTTTTTTTTTTTTTTTTTTTTTTTTTTTTTTTTTTTTTTTTTTTTTTTTTTTTTTTTTTTTTTTTTTTTTTTTTTTTTTTTTTTTTTTTTTTTTTTTTTTTTTTTTTTTTTTTTTTTTTTTTTTTTTTTTTTTTTTTTTTTTTTTTTTTTTTTTTTTTTTTTTTTTTTTTTTTTTTTTTTTTTTTTTTTTTTTTTTTTTTTTTTTTTTTTTTTTTTTTTTTTTTTTTTTTTTTTTTTTTTTTTTTTTTTTTTTTTTTTTTTTTTTTTTTTTTTTTTTTTTTTTTTTTTTTTTTTTTTTTTTTTTTTTTTTTTTTTTTTTTTTTTTTTTTTTTTTTTTTTTTTTTTTTTTTTTTTTTTTTTTTTTTTTTTTTTTTTTTTTTTTTTTTTTTTTTTTTTTTTTTTTTTTTTTTTTTTTTTTTTTTTTTTTTTTTTTTTTTTTTTTTTTTTTTTTTTTTTTTTTTTTTTTTTTTTTTTTTTTTTTTTTTTTTTTTTTTTTTTTTTTTTTTTTTTTTTTTTTTTTTTTTTTTTTTTTTTTTTTTTTTTTTTTTTTTTTTTTTTTTTTTTTTTTTTTTTTTTTTTTTTTTTTTTTTTTTTTTTTTTTTTTTTTTTTTTTTTTTTTTTTTTTTTTTTTTTTTTTTTTTTTTTTTTTTTTTTTTTTTTTTTTTTTTTTTTTTTTTTTTTTTTTTTTTTTTTTTTTTTTTTTTTTTTTTTTTTTTTTTTTTTTTTTTTTTTTTTTTTTTTTTTTTTTTTTTTTTTTTTTTTTTTTTTTTTTTTTTTTTTTTTTTTTTTTTTTTTTTTTTTTTTTTTTTTTTTTTTTTTTTTTTTTTTTTTTTTTTTTTTTTTTTTTTTTTTTTTTTTTTTTTTTTTTTTTTTTTTTTTTTTTTTTTTTTTTTTTTTTTTTTTTTTTTTTTTTTTTTTTTTTTTTTTTTTTTTTTTTTTTTTTTTTTTTTTTTTTTTTTTTTTTTTTTTTTTTTTTTTTTTTTTTTTTTTTTTTTTTTTTTTTTTTTTTTTTTTTTTTTTTTTTTTTTTTTTTTTTTTTTTTTTTTTTTTTTTTTTTTTTTTTTTTTTTTTTTTTTTTTTTTTTTTTTTTTTTTTTTTTTTTTTTTTTTTTTTTTTTTTTTTTTTTTTTTTTTTTTTTTTTTTTTTTTTTTTTTTTTTTTTTTTTTTTTTTTTTTTTTTTTTTTTTTTTTTTTTTTTTTTTTTTTTTTTTTTTTTTTTTTTTTTTTTTTTTTTTTTTTTTTTTTTTTTTTTTTTTTTTTTTTTTTTTTTTTTTTTTTTTTTTTTTTTTTTTTTTTTTTTTTTTTTTTTTTTTTTTTTTTTTTTTTTTTTTTTTTTTTTTTTTTTTTTTTTTTTTTTTTTTTTTTTTTTTTTTTTTTTTTTTTTTTTTTTTTTTTTTTTTTTTTTTTTTTTTTTTTTTTTTTTTTTTTTTTTTTTTTTTTTTTTTTTTTTTTTTTTTTTTTTTTTTTTTTTTTTTTTTTTTTTTTTTTTTTTTTTTTTTTTTTTTTTTTTTTTTTTTTTTTTTTTTTTTTTTTTTTTTTTTTTTTTTTTTTTTTTTTTTTTTTTTTTTTTTTTTTTTTTTTTTTTTTTTTTTTTTTTTTTTTTTTTTTTTTTTTTTTTTTTTTTTTTTTTTTTTTTTTTTTTTTTTTTTTTTTTTTTTTTTTTTTTTTTTTTTTTTTTTTTTTTTTTTTTTTTTTTTTTTTTTTTTTTTTTTTTTTTTTTTTTTTTTTTTTTTTTTTTTTTTTTTTTTTTTTTTTTTTTTTTTTTTTTTTTTTTTTTTTTTTTTTTTTTTTTTTTTTTTTTTTTTTTTTTTTTTTTTTTTTTTTTTTTTTTTTTTTTTTTTTTTTTTTTTTTTTTTTTTTTTTTTTTTTTTTTTTTTTTTTTTTTTTTTTTTTTTTTTTTTTTTTTTTTTTTTTTTTTTTTTTTTTTTTTTTTTTTTTTTTTTTTTTTTTTTTTTTTTTTTTTTTTTTTTTTTTTTTTTTTTTTTTTTTTTTTTTTTTTTTTTTTTTTTTTTTTTTTTTTTTTTTTTTTTTTTTTTTTTTTTTTTTTTTTTTTTTTTTTTTTTTTTTTTTTTTTTTTTTTTTTTTTTTTTTTTTTTTTTTTTTTTTTTTTTTTTTTTTTTTTTTTTTTTTTTTTTTTTTTTTTTTTTTTTTTTTTTTTTTTTTTTTTTTTTTTTTTTTTTTTTTTTTTTTTTTTTTTTTTTTTTTTTTTTTTTTTTTTTTTTTTTTTTTTTTTTTTTTTTTTTTTTTTTTTTTTTTTTTTTTTTTTTTTTTTTTTTTTTTTTTTTTTTTTTTTTTTTTTTTTTTTTTTTTTTTTTTTTTTTTTTTTTTTTTTTTTTTTTTTTTTTTTTTTTTTTTTTTTTTTTTTTTTTTTTTTTTTTTTTTTTTTTTTTTTTTTTTTTTTTTTTTTTTTTTTTTTTTTTTTTTTTTTTTTTTTTTTTTTTTTTTTTTTTTTTTTTTTTTTTTTTTTTTTTTTTTTTTTTTTTTTTTTTTTTTTTTTTTTTTTTTTTTTTTTTTTTTTTTTTTTTTTTTTTTTTTTTTTTTTTTTTTTTTTTTTTTTTTTTTTTTTTTTTTTTTTTTTTTTTTTTTTTTTTTTTTTTTTTTTTTTTTTTTTTTTTTTTTTTTTTTTTTTTTTTTTTTTTTTTTTTTTTTTTTTTTTTTTTTTTTTTTTTTTTTTTTTTTTTTTTTTTTTTTTTTTTTTTTTTTTTTTTTTTTTTTTTTTTTTTTTTTTTTTTTTTTTTTTTTTTTTTTTTTTTTTTTTTTTTTTTTTTTTTTTTTTTTTTTTTTTTTTTTTTTTTTTTTTTTTTTTTTTTTTTTTTTTTTTTTTTTTTTTTTTTTTTTTTTTTTTTTTTTTTTTTTTTTTTTTTTTTTTTTTTTTTTTTTTTTTTTTTTTTTTTTTTTTTTTTTTTTTTTTTTTTTTTTTTTTTTTTTTTTTTTTTTTTTTTTTTTTTTTTTTTTTTTTTTTTTTTTTTTTTTTTTTTTTTTTTTTTTTTTTTTTTTTTTTTTTTTTTTTTTTTTTTTTTTTTTTTTTTTTTTTTTTTTTTTTTTTTTTTTTTTTTTTTTTTTTTTTTTTTTTTTTTTTTTTTTTTTTTTTTTTTTTTTTTTTTTTTTTTTTTTTTTTTTTTTTTTTTTTTTTTTTTTTTTTTTTTTTTTTTTTTTTTTTTTTTTTTTTTTTTTTTTTTTTTTTTTTTTTTTTTTTTTTTTTTTTTTTTTTTTTTTTTTTTTTTTTTTTTTTTTTTTTTTTTTTTTTTTTTTTTTTTTTTTTTTTTTTTTTTTTTTTTTTTTTTTTTTTTTTTTTTTTTTTTTTTTTTTTTTTTTTTTTTTTTTTTTTTTTTTTTTTTTTTTTTTTTTTTTTTTTTTTTTTTTTTTTTTTTTTTTTTTTTTTTTTTTTTTTTTTTTTTTTTTTTTTTTTTTTTTTTTTTTTTTTTTTTTTTTTTTTTTTTTTTTTTTTTTTTTTTTTTTTTTTTTTTTTTTTTTTTTTTTTTTTTTTTTTTTTTTTTTTTTTTTTTTTTTTTTTTTTTTTTTTTTTTTTTTTTTTTTTTTTTTTTTTTTTTTTTTTTTTTTTTTTTTTTTTTTTTTTTTTTTTTTTTTTTTTTTTTTTTTTTTTTTTTTTTTTTTTTTTTTTTTTTTTTTTTTTTTTTTTTTTTTTTTTTTTTTTTTTTTTTTTTTTTTTTTTTTTTTTTTTTTTTTTTTTTTTTTTTTTTTTTTTTTTTTTTTTTTTTTTTTTTTTTTTTTTTTTTTTTTTTTTTTTTTTTTTTTTTTTTTTTTTTTTTTTTTTTTTTTTTTTTTTTTTTTTTTTTTTTTTTTTTTTTTTTTTTTTTTTTTTTTTTTTTTTTTTTTTTTTTTTTTTTTTTTTTTTTTTTTTTTTTTTTTTTTTTTTTTTTTTTTTTTTTTTTTTTTTTTTTTTTTTTTTTTTTTTTTTTTTTTTTTTTTTTTTTTTTTTTTTTTTTTTTTTTTTTTTTTTTTTTTTTTTTTTTTTTTTTTTTTTTTTTTTTTTTTTTTTTTTTTTTTTTTTTTTTTTTTTTTTTTTTTTTTTTTTTTTTTTTTTTTTTTTTTTTTTTTTTTTTTTTTTTTTTTTTTTTTTTTTTTTTTTTTTTTTTTTTTTTTTTTTTTTTTTTTTTTTTTTTTTTTTTTTTTTTTTTTTTTTTTTTTTTTTTTTTTTTTTTTTTTTTTTTTTTTTTTTTTTTTTTTTTTTTTTTTTTTTTTTTTTTTTTTTTTTTTTTTTTTTTTTTTTTTTTTTTTTTTTTTTTTTTTTTTTTTTTTTTTTTTTTTTTTTTTTTTTTTTTTTTTTTTTTTTTTTTTTTTTTTTTTTTTTTTTTTTTTTTTTTTTTTTTTTTTTTTTTTTTTTTTTTTTTTTTTTTTTTTTTTTTTTTTTTTTTTTTTTTTTTTTTTTTTTTTTTTTTTTTTTTTTTTTTTTTTTTTTTTTTTTTTTTTTTTTTTTTTTTTTTTTTTTTTTTTTTTTTTTTTTTTTTTTTTTTTTTTTTTTTTTTTTTTTTTTTTTTTTTTTTTTTTTTTTTTTTTTTTTTTTTTTTTTTTTTTTTTTTTTTTTTTTTTTTTTTTTTTTTTTTTTTTTTTTTTTTTTTTTTTTTTTTTTTTTTTTTTTTTTTTTTTTTTTTTTTTTTTTTTTTTTTTTTTTTTTTTTTTTTTTTTTTTTTTTTTTTTTTTTTTTTTTTTTTTTTTTTTTTTTTTTTTTTTTTTTTTTTTTTTTTTTTTTTTTTTTTTTTTTTTTTTTTTTTTTTTTTTTTTTTTTTTTTTTTTTTTTTTTTTTTTTTTTTTTTTTTTTTTTTTTTTTTTTTTTTTTTTTTTTTTTTTTTTTTTTTTTTTTTTTTTTTTTTTTTTTTTTTTTTTTTTTTTTTTTTTTTTTTTTTTTTTTTTTTTTTTTTTTTTTTTTTTTTTTTTTTTTTTTTTTTTTTTTTTTTTTTTTTTTTTTTTTTTTTTTTTTTTTTTTTTTTTTTTTTTTTTTTTTTTTTTTTTTTTTTTTTTTTTTTTTTTTTTTTTTTTTTTTTTTTTTTTTTTTTTTTTTTTTTTTTTTTTTTTTTTTTTTTTTTTTTTTTTTTTTTTTTTTTTTTTTTTTTTTTTTTTTTTTTTTTTTTTTTTTTTTTTTTTTTTTTTTTTTTTTTTTTTTTTTTTTTTTTTTTTTTTTTTTTTTTTTTTTTTTTTTTTTTTTTTTTTTTTTTTTTTTTTTTTTTTTTTTTTTTTTTTTTTTTTTTTTTTTTTTTTTTTTTTTTTTTTTTTTTTTTTTTTTTTTTTTTTTTTTTTTTTTTTTTTTTTTTTTTTTTTTTTTTTTTTTTTTTTTTTTTTTTTTTTTTTTTTTTTTTTTTTTTTTTTTTTTTTTTTTTTTTTTTTTTTTTTTTTTTTTTTTTTTTTTTTTTTTTTTTTTTTTTTTTTTTTTTTTTTTTTTTTTTTTTTTTTTTTTTTTTTTTTTTTTTTTTTTTTTTTTTTTTTTTTTTTTTTTTTTTTTTTTTTTTTTTTTTTTTTTTTTTTTTTTTTTTTTTTTTTTTTTTTTTTTTTTTTTTTTTTTTTTTTTTTTTTTTTTTTTTTTTTTTTTTTTTTTTTTTTTTTTTTTTTTTTTTTTTTTTTTTTTTTTTTTTTTTTTTTTTTTTTTTTTTTTTTTTTTTTTTTTTTTTTTTTTTTTTTTTTTTTTTTTTTTTTTTTTTTTTTTTTTTTTTTTTTTTTTTTTTTTTTTTTTTTTTTTTTTTTTTTTTTTTTTTTTTTTTTTTTTTTTTTTTTTTTTTTTTTTTTTTTTTTTTTTTTTTTTTTTTTTTTTTTTTTTTTTTTTTTTTTTTTTTTTTTTTTTTTTTTTTTTTTTTTTTTTTTTTTTTTTTTTTTTTTTTTTTTTTTTTTTTTTTTTTTTTTTTTTTTTTTTTTTTTTTTTTTTTTTTTTTTTTTTTTTTTTTTTTTTTTTTTTTTTTTTTTTTTTTTTTTTTTTTTTTTTTTTTTTTTTTTTTTTTTTTTTTTTTTTTTTTTTTTTTTTTTTTTTTTTTTTTTTTTTTTTTTTTTTTTTTTTTTTTTTTTTTTTTTTTTTTTTTTTTTTTTTTTTTTTTTTTTTTTTTTTTTTTTTTTTTTTTTTTTTTTTTTTTTTTTTTTTTTTTTTTTTTTTTTTTTTTTTTTTTTTTTTTTTTTTTTTTTTTTTTTTTTTTTTTTTTTTTTTTTTTTTTTTTTTTTTTTTTTTTTTTTTTTTTTTTTTTTTTTTTTTTTTTTTTTTTTTTTTTTTTTTTTTTTTTTTTTTTTTTTTTTTTTTTTTTTTTTTTTTTTTTTTTTTTTTTTTTTTTTTTTTTTTTTTTTTTTTTTTTTTTTTTTTTTTTTTTTTTTTTTTTTTTTTTTTTTTTTTTTTTTTTTTTTTTTTTTTTTTTTTTTTTTTTTTTTTTTTTTTTTTTTTTTTTTTTTTTTTTTTTTTTTTTTTTTTTTTTTTTTTTTTTTTTTTTTTTTTTTTTTTTTTTTTTTTTTTTTTTTTTTTTTTTTTTTTTTTTTTTTTTTTTTTTTTTTTTTTTTTTTTTTTTTTTTTTTTTTTTTTTTTTTTTTTTTTTTTTTTTTTTTTTTTTTTTTTTTTTTTTTTTTTTTTTTTTTTTTTTTTTTTTTTTTTTTTTTTTTTTTTTTTTTTTTTTTTTTTTTTTTTTTTTTTTTTTTTTTTTTTTTTTTTTTTTTTTTTTTTTTTTTTTTTTTTTTTTTTTTTTTTTTTTTTTTTTTTTTTTTTTTTTTTTTTTTTTTTTTTTTTTTTTTTTTTTTTTTTTTTTTTTTTTTTTTTTTTTTTTTTTTTTTTTTTTTTTTTTTTTTTTTTTTTTTTTTTTTTTTTTTTTTTTTTTTTTTTTTTTTTTTTTTTTTTTTTTTTTTATTTTTTTTTTTTTTTTTTTTTTTTTTTTTTTTTTTTTTTTTTTTTTTTTTTTTTTTTTTTTTTTTTTTTTTTTTTTTTTTTTTTTTTTTTTTTTTTTTTTTTTTTTTTTTTTTTTTTTTTTTTTTTTTTTTTTTTTTTTTTTTTTTTTTTTTTTTTTTTTTTTTTTTTTTTTTTTTTTTTTTTTTTTTTTTTTTTTTTTTTTTTTTTTTTTTTTTTTTTTTTTTTTTTTTTTTTTTTTTTTTTTTTTTTTTTTTTTTTTTTTTTTTTTTTTTTTTTTTTTTTTTTTTTTTTTTTTTTTTTTTTTTTTTTTTTTTTTTTTTTTTTTTTTTTTTTTTTTTTTTTTTTTTTTTTTTTTTTTTTTTTTTTTTTTTTTTTTTTTTTTTTTTTTTTTTTTTTTTTTTTTTTTTTTTTTTTTTTTTTTTTTTTTTTTTTTTTTTTTTTTTTTTTTTTTTTTTTTTTTTTTTTTTTTTTTTTTTTTTTTTTTTTTTTTTTTTTTTTTTTTTTTTTTTTTTTTTTTTTTTTTTTTTTTTTTTTTTTTTTTTTTTTTTTTTTTTTTTTTTTTTTTTTTTTTTTTTTTTTTTTTTTTTTTTTTTTTTTTTTTTTTTTTTTTTTTTTTTTTTTTTTTTTTTTTTTTTTTTTTTTTTTTTTTTTTTTTTTTTTTTTTTTTTTTTTTTTTTTTTTTTTTTTTTTTTTTTTTTTTTTTTTTTTTTTTTTTTTTTTTTTTTTTTTTTTTTTTTTTTTTTTTTTTTTTTTTTTTTTTTTTTTTTTTTTTTTTTTTTTTTTTTTTTTTTTTTTTTTTTTTTTTTTTTTATTTTTTTTTTTTTTTTTTTTTTTTTTTTTTTTTTTTTTTTTTTTTTTTTTTTTTTTTTTTTTTTTTTTTTTTTTTTTTTTTTTTTTTTTTTTTTTTTTTTTTTTTTTTTTTTTTTTTTTTTTTTTTTTTTTTTTTTTTTTTTTTTTTTTTTTTTTTTTTTTTTTTTTTTTTTTTTTTTTTTTTTTTTTTTTTTTTTTTTTTTTTTTTTTTTTTTTTTTTTTTTTTTTTTTTTTTTTTTTTTTTTTTTTTTTTTTTTTTTTTTTTTTTTTTTTTTTTTTTTTTTTTTTTTTTTTTTTTTTTTTTTTTTTTTTTTTTTTTTTTTTTTTTTTTTTTTTTTTTTTTTTTTTTTTTTTTTTTTTTTTTTTTTTTTTTTTTTTTTTTTTTTTTTTTTTTTTTTTTTTTTTTTTTTTTTTTTTTTTTTTTTTTTTTTTTTTTTTTTTTTTTTTTTTTTTTTTTTTTTTTTTTTTTTTTTTTTTTTTTTTTTTTTTTTTTTTTTTTTTTTTTTTTTTTTTTTTTTTTTTTTTTTTTTTTTTTTTTTTTTTTTTTTTTTTTTTTTTTTTTTTTTTTTTTTTTTTTTTTTTTTTTTTTTTTTTTTTTTTTTTTTTTTTTTTTTTTTTTTTTTTTTTTTTTTTTTTTTTTTTTTTTTTTTTTTTTTTTTTTTTTTTTTTTTTTTTTTTTTTTTTTTTTTTTTTTTTTTTTTTTTTTTTTTTTTTTTTTTTTTTTTTTTTTTTTTTTTTTTTTTTTTTTTTTTTTTTTTTTTTTTTTTTTTTTTTTTTTTTTTTTTTTTTTTTTTTTTTTTTTTTTTTTTTTTTTTTTTTTTTTTTTTTTTTTTTTTTTTTTTTTTTTTTTTTTTTTTTTTTTTTTTTTTTTTTTTTTTTTTTTTTTTTTTTTTTTTTTTTTTTTTTTTTTTTTTTTTTTTTTTTTTTTTTTTTTTTTTTTTTTTTTTTTTTTTTTTTTTTTTTTTTTTTTTTTTTTTTTTTTTTTTTTTTTTTTTTTTTTTTTTTTTTTTTTTTTTTTTTTTTTTTTTTTTTTTTTTTTTTTTTTTTTTTTTTTTTTTTTTTTTTTTTTTTTTTTTTTTTTTTTTTTTTTTTTTTTTTTTTTTTTTTTTTTTTTTTTTTTTTTTTTTTTTTTTTTTTTTTTTTTTTTTTTTTTTTTTTTTTTTTTTTTTTTTTTTTTTTTTTTTTTTTTTTTTTTTTTTTTTTTTTTTTTTTTTTTTTTTTTTTTTTTTTTTTTTTTTTTTTTTTTTTTTTTTTTTTTTTTTTTTTTTTTTTTTTTTTTTTTTTTTTTTTTTTTTTTTTTTTTTTTTTTTTTTTTTTTTTTTTTTTTTTTTTTTTTTTTTTTTTTTTTTTTTTTTTTTTTTTTTTTTTTTTTTTTTTTTTTTTTTTTTTTTTTTTTTTTTTTTTTTTTTTTTTTTTTTTTTTTTTTTTTTTTTTTTTTTTTTTTTTTTTTTTTTTTTTTTTTTTTTTTTTTTTTTTTTTTTTTTTTTTTTTTTTTTTTTTTTTTTTTTTTTTTTTTTTTTTTTTTTTTTTTTTTTTTTTTTTTTTTTTTTTTTT
>CM039439.1:20994483-20999483 GCA_022379115.2 Bauhinia variegata
GGGGATCTTCTCAATTGAGAAGATCCATCGACCTGAGACGAAGAGAAAGAAAGGTCTATCTATTTTATTTAGTTATTCAGTTAAACCAATGATTCGTTATTGGAGCAGATAGTAACAACCATTTCATCCGGCATACGTATTTTTGATTTTCCAATGGATTTACATCTTTCATTAATGGAAATTTTTTGATGTAGTGAGGAATAGCTCTGGTTGTTCGCTCTTCAAGAATTCTTGTTTAGGCAGTTCATACCATCCATACATAATGTTTTGATCTAAGATTTCAATTCTTCCATGTTTCCGCAGTAGCATATTGTTCCATGGAGCTAAGGTCCATGGAACAATATGGAAGAAACGGGTGTTTCCACGACTCTACCCCCCAGTCAATTCTGTTTCACTTAATCCCTATTTCATGGCCACATATCTTTCCGGCTAAGGAATGGGAAACCTTTCTCTTGTTCCATGAATCCAATTTTCATTTCATCCGGGAAAAGCCATCTTTTTCTCAACAATGTCTTTGTCATTTGATCCAATAGCGTTCCGTTAGATAGGAACAGATTTGATAAATACTGATAACTCTCGGATAGAGTATTAGAACGGAAAGATCCATTCGATAATGAACTATTGGTTCTAAGCCATCTCTGGCGATGAATCAATAATTCGAAATGCTTTTCTTGCGTATTCTTGATAAACCAGCGTTTATACATCGATGTAGGAATATCTGTTTGGGAAGTAAGAAGCTCCCTTGACATCTCTTCATCTGCAAAGAATTCTCGATGTGAAAACACAGAGACAAAAGGCTGATCTTGGAATAGGAAAAAGAGTGGATCCGCAGGGTCCCAAATGAATTGGCTTATTCGAAAAAAGCCTTGTTCTTTGGAAAATTTATCTCGTGTCTGGTACTGCATGGTTCCACTCTGCAAGAACTCCGAATCATTCTCTTGAAGCTCATCCTCTTCATCATAAATGATCCGCTTGCCCTCCAATGACCTGGCCCAATAGGGAAATCCCAATTCATTGGGCCTTTCGATACAATCAAATAGAAAGTCCCAAGGGCGCCATAGTCTAGGAGCCCAAACTATGTGATTGAATAAATCCTCCTCTATCTGTTGCGGGTCGAGGACTCCTTCCCCTTCTTCAAACCCCGATTCGTATTTTTCATAGAGAAATCTCTGATCAACGATAGAACAAGATCCATTTTGAATCATATTTAAGGGATTCCTTGGTTCGAGCCGAAGAAGCAATGTCACTCGATCATTATCAAACTGACTGCAATTTTTTTCTGTCGGTGAGTATCCCACCAGAGCGCCTTCTACTTCTAATAGGCCATGAACTAGATCAGAATCATTCTCAACGAGTCCATAAGAAGTGATCCCATTTTTTTCATCAGGTCCGGGTAGAGACCAAAGGTCTTGAGCGACCGATCCGGCAGAACAACTCAAAATATAAAGAAGTATCGTTAATTTCTTCATGCTCGTTCCAAGTTCGTAGTACCATTTGTACAAATAAGAATCCCCTTCGTTACATGATTTCTTCTTCATATAGATAGATATAGGATCTATGGAGCAATTACTTAGAAGTACATTTTGTGAAACAGCCCTTCCTATCTGATAGAAAAGGATCCCATGATCCTGAACCGATCTTACCTGGGATCGCAAATCCCAAGTTTGTCTATGAAGAGCGGATCTAATTATATTAGTGTCTATAATTGATTTCTTTTGTATAATACTAATCGATAGGGCCTCATTGGTAAGTGCTACAAGATCTCGTACATTGGAACTCATAGTTATGGACCCGAATCCATTAGTATGGAACATTTTCTTTTCCAAGTGAAATCCCCTAGTATATGAAAGGGTGAAAAAGTGCTTTCGTTGTTGTGGACTAAGAAGCCTTCGTATCTTAATGCATGTATTTAATTTATTCGGAGCTATTAGAGCAGGATCTACTTTTTTGGGAATATGAGTCGAAGCAATAACAAGAATATTTCTAGTGGAACATCTTTCATAATCCTCGGAGAGATAGTTCACTAATAGACCGAGGGATAAGGAATTCGACTCATTCACATCCAGATCATGAATGTTTGGAATCCATATTATGCAAGGAGACATTGCTTTTGCTAATTCGAATTGAAGGGTGATATAAAATTGGTCTATTTCCGGCATCATATCCATAGTTGTTAGCGCATCATCATCTAACATACTAGTTAGAGTTTCAAGCTCCAGCTCCAGATCAAGGTCACTATCATCAATATCGTCACTATCATCAATATCAATATCGTCAATATCATCAATATCACTATCATCAATATCACTATCATCAATAAGCTTAGGCTTGCTATCCAAGAACTTGTTCAGAAATACTGTAATGAAAGGAACATAGGAGTTTGCCGCTAGGTATTTGACCAAATAGGATCGTCCAGTTCCTATAGAACCTATCACTAAAATACCCCTAGGGGGGGATAGGGCTAAGCGGAGCGAAAAGGGTTTTCCATGAGATGGGAAATGAAAACGATTAGCCCCACACGGGGTTTGTGAATAAGTGATTGTCTGATAATGAGCAAGGAATATCCGTCTTTCTGCTAAACAGGATGGATTGAACTCATAATTCATTAGATCCTTTTTATGAATGTCAACTAAGTATCGTAAGTAAATTGCTCCCGGTTGTTCAATCATTTGATAACCAGAGTCATTCTTTGATAAATGATCACTATGAGTCAGACTCAATAGAATTTGATCAATCCTTTTTTCTGTCGTTAAGGTAGAGAACTGAACCAAGAATTCTCTTTCTTTATGATCAATCGAATCACTGTTCAAGACCCAGGATTCTATTTTATCATCAATCCAATCATCATTCACGTTTTTTCTTTTTCTTATCAAGGAATAGATCGCTTTACTTGTATGACTTAGATGTCTCGTATTTCTCGAAAAAGCGATTCGATTGATGGGATTTGGTATGATACTTATGAGATCGATGAGATTCCAATATTTCTTCTTAGAACGTATTGATTTGAGCATGTTGTCGCCAGAAGCAGAACCCCGTATTTCTTCTATAGAATCTCTTAATTGTTCCAGAGCAACTAGAAAGAGATTCTTTAACCAGAAAGAATTCAGTTCAGGAGGATACCTATCCAGAAGTTTTCGCAACTCAATCATGTATGATGGAATCATCAAAGATTTGACCTCTTCGAACTCTGTCTGTAACTCACTATAGGCTCGAGAAACAAAGAGAAGATGTGTACGAACGAGATATCCAGCAACAAGAAGAAGGAAAAGGATTGAATAGAGGAACTCCCGAACATTTGGCGATCTCAGATGTGTCGATATCAATGGTGACTCATTATTTCGATTTCGGTGAAGAATTTCTTGGGACAGAAGACGATTATATAAACACTCACTCGAAATCTCACTTATCAGATTCCATCGTGAAAGACACAATTTTTTCTGAAGAATTCGCAATGATATTCTATGCATAATATTATGAAAAATGGATACAAATTTTTGGCTGCTACTTAGTATCTCTGAAAAAGTATCTAAAAATATCAAATTTAGATATTTGTACCCTGTCGAAGTAAAGAACCATGGTATATATGTTTGGAATAGATTCCATTTTGAAAGAGTTGAAAAAGCACTATCTCGTTGAAAGGTTCTATCCATCTGCCCTTTCTCAAGGAATTTTTTTAGACAAAGACTCCGTTTTTTCCTCTTTTTCTTTTTGGATGGTAAATATTTCTCAGAACATGGAGTGTGAATCAAACCCATGTTTGAATTGAAATTGAGATACTGATGCAAGTTCTTCCCTTCTGAATCAGATAGATTCATATCGGAAAGAGGTTGACAATAAGTTCTTTCCAAATTGACTATTTGTCCCTCTGTTAGAGGTGTTCCAGAAATGTCTGCGATCGAGTAAATAGCTCTACGAACGAATGGATCGGATTGAATTGGAAAATGGAAAGATTTGTACAAGTTATACCTTTCGTCACCACTTTGCGGAAAATCGTTAGGTATGAATATGTTAGATACCTGTGACTCGATTGGTGAAATAGTATCTCTCTCCAAAAAAGCATGTTTTTTTTTACCGCCGCACAAAGAAAAGATTTTGTTCCGAATGAACAAGATATTGAGGAATTGTCCATACATAAAATCATAATTCTTGATACGGGCCTTTTCCACATAAAAAGGGAATCTTTTGTTACAATAGAAGCAGAAGCGATGTCGATTATTCAAGAATCGAAGTCGATTTGCTTTATAAAAAGAGGATATCAATGAACTTCTATGAAATGGTTTCGCGGGATTCAGCCAATTGTCTTGATCGTGGGATATCATTGAGAAATAGGAATCCGTGTTATCAAAAGATTTCCTGCGATTCTTTCTAGTATGGAATGAGTCAATCATCCACTTTGGTATCTTATTGAACAAAAATGGTGATATTCTTCCTCCATTGATCGAGAATTTCGATTTTTGGGAAGTAGCATGGTCATCCAATAAGAAGGGTTTCCATTTTTTCAAATGAACGATTTGAAGACCTATTGATTCTAACAACTTATTGCAGGGTTGATCATTCGGACCTTTCAATTCATAGATGTGGATCTCGGACCTATGAATGGGGGTCCTCCCGAAACTCACAAAGAAAAAAGGAAGTGAGTTAGACAAAAAGAGAAGAAACTTGGACAAAAAAAGAAGTAACTTGGACAAAAAGAAACAAAGTGACTTAGACAAATCTTTTTTGTCGATAACCTCAGACCAATCAATCGAATATGGATTAATACGTAATCGATCGAACACTACTTGAAAACGGCTATTCTGCTCAGAAATGAAATGTTCCAAATGTTCCTGGAAATTCTTGCTCCCATTGGACCATTTGTATCTATATGCATTAGGATCCCGATTCATGGATCTATCGGTTCGAGAAATCAAAATAAGAGGATCGAACCATTTCTTCTGACTCTTTTTCAAATTTGATAAATGTTGGTTGATCGTGTATTTCATTATAGTTCTATGATTCAG
>CM039439.1:21004483-21006983 GCA_022379115.2 Bauhinia variegata
TGTGACCAAAAAACTCAACATTAGTATTTCAAGAATTGAAAATCCTTATGGTCACCCTACTATTCTTGCAGAATTTATAGCCGGACAATTAAAGAATAGAGTTTCGTTTCGTAAAGCAATGAAAAAAGCTATTGAATTAGCTCAGAAGGCGCGTGCAAAAGGAGTTCAAATCCAAATTTCGGGACGTATCGACGGAAAAGAAATTGCACGGGTCGAATGGATCAGAGAAGGTACGGTTCCGCTACAAACCATTGTAGCTAAAATTGATTATTGTTGCCATACAGTTAGAACTATTTATGGGGTCTTAGGCATCAAAATTTGGATATTTGTAAACGTAGAATTCTAAGCTTTTCCTTCTCTTTAACGTTCTATCTGATGATAAAACAAAAAATAACAAACTCTTCCATTCTTATCTTATTTGGTTAAATCAAAAAAAAATGATCAATTTTATAAGGTTGAATAAAAATTCAATTAATCATTTGATATTGATAGAATTGCTATGCTTAGTGTGCGACTCGTTGGTTTTTTTAGAGTGGTTATAAGATTTAAAAAACAGCTCATAGTATGAATTAATTACTAACTATAGAACTAATAACCAACTCATCGCTTCACATTATCTGGATATAAAGAACCATTCAAATATAAGTAAAGATATGATATATTGGTGATATCATTATAGCAACTATCAAAAAAGAAAAAGAATCTGATTATGAGTTGCGAAGCAATAGGAATATACGGATAAATGAAAGGGTGAAAGAAAGAGAGAAAAAAGAATATCAATGATATATAATTCTAATATGTAAGGTCTAGGAATCATCTTATAAAAAAAATAATGTAATAAAGCATCAATACTAATTAATCCAAAATTAGATGAATATATTCATAGAACAAACAAATCAAGAGCCGCGAGTCAATAAAAACTGAGAAGGTTGGCTCAAGAAAAAATAAAAAATTCATCAGAAGCTCCATTGTAGAATTCAGACCTAAGCATTAATCGAGAAGCGATGGGAACGACGGAACCTGTGAATACATAAGATTCTCTTAAAGTCGAATCTTAATGATTCATTTGATGGGATGGCGGAACGAACCAAGGACCAATCCATTTATTATGAGGAGTCATGCTCTGAAGAGTCGAGTCATGGGCTAACCCTACTAGATAATGAAAGAGTCAATTTTCGCCCGCGAGAATTTTTTTTGGATTTTTAAATTTGGACCAATCCAATATGATAATAAAAGGAAAAACAAAATAAAGATTCGTTCTAACCTTATCGAAAAACAACATTATCGATTTTTATATGGATAGCAAGAATTGCCTATAACTATAATATAAATAGAATACATGTTTAGTTAGATAGAAAACCAAGATATACAAATTTCCAATAAACCAATAGATTAGATGAAATCTCAAAAAATCCGACGATTCACTATATTATTTTATTCATTAAATATATGTATATTTTATTCATTAAATATATGTATATTCTTTTTGAATCTTTCCTTCGCGAGGAGCCGTATGAGATGAAAATCTCATGTACGGTTCTGTAGTAGAGATGGAATTCAGAAACAACCATCAACTATAACCCTAAAAGAACCAGATTCCGTAAACAACATAGAGGAAGAATGAAAGGAATATCCTATCGAGGTAATCGTATTTGTTTCGGTAGATATGCCCTTCAAGCACTTGAACCCGCTTGGATCAAATCTAGACAAATAGAAGCGGGGCGGAGGGCAATGTCACGAAATGCCCGCCGTGGTGGAAAAATATGGGTACGCATATTTCCAGACAAACCGGTTACAGTAAGACCTACAGAAACCCGTATGGGTTCGGGAAAAGGATCCCCCGAATATTGGGTAGCTGTCGTTAAACCCGGTCGAATACTTTATGAAATGGGAGGGGTCACAGAAAATATAGCCAGAAAAGCTATTTCAATAGCAGCATCCAAAATGCCTATACGAACTCAATTCATTATTTCGGGATAAGAATGAAAACCAAAGGAAGAGGTCTTTGGGATGAAAAAAAACAATTGCAATTGTAGGTTTTTTTTGTTTTGAACAAACAATATTTCTTTTTTTTTTACTTCCTCCTTTGCTTTACACTGAAAGAACAGATAAAAAAATGATATGATTCAACCTCAAACCCATTTGAATGTAGCCGATAACAGCGGGGCCCGCAAATTGATGTGTATTCGAATCATAGGGGCTAGTAATCGCCGCTATGCTTATATTGGTGACGTTATTGTTGCTGTAATCAAGGAAGCAGTACCAAATACAACTTTAGAAAGATCAGAAGTGATCAGAGCTGTAATTGTACGTACTTGTAAAGAACTCAAACGCAAGAACGGTATGATAATACGATATGATGATAATGCTGCGGTTGTGATTGATCAAGAAGGAAATCCAAAAGGAACTCGAATTTTTGGTGCGATCGCCCGAGAATTGAGACAGTTAAATTTCACTAAAATAGTTTCATTAGCACCCGAGGTATTATAAAACCAGACCA
>CM039439.1:21011983-21029483 GCA_022379115.2 Bauhinia variegata
ATGTTGACATGAGGAGGAACATATTTACTAGTTATATCATCTGCAATCGCCTGAATCTCAAGACGTTCTTCGAACCAATCATAGACTTTATTGAGATAGGTAAACCAAGGGAAACTCCCCCTCTGAGAACCGTATATGAGAATTTCATCTCGTACGGCTCAAACATAAATACACAAATAGTGGTGGTAACGGATATGTGTAATAGAAAGTTTGAAACTTCTTAACTTAATCCTATGATTCCAATCTTCTCTGAAGATACGAAAAAATAGAAATTCCAAAGCTCTTCTTTGTAGTTATAATGCCAAAATATCAAGTCGGCTCACTCGTCTTTATTTTATCTTGATCGTCATTACAGGCTTCTTGAATGTTCTATTTCCTTATTTACTATTACTTAATACTTATACTTGATTTTTTTTTATTTGATTTGTGTTAGTTTTTATTTCTATGTGTGTAATGCGGCTTTACTGCCGTCTTATTTATTATTGATAGGAATTCTTTTGTTAAGACCCTATGAATCGATTAAAAAAACCTCAGATTCATACCGGAACCACGATGATTCAAAAAAACCTTCAATCTAAGTCCAACAATTCCCTGAGTAAGAATTGTTGGATCGTCAATAGATATATAATGATAATGAAAAAAATCCAAAGAAACGTTTGTCCTTTGATCAAAATGAAAGATCATAAAGATAAGCGACAGTTTGAAAGAATAAAAATCTTTCGATTTTTATTTTTTTTTTTTAAGTCCGGCTGCGAGGTCTAAATATTAAGTATGAATCATAGTACTAATACTTTAGAATCTATTTTCTATATTCCGTGCTCCAGATACTAGAATAAATATCCGACGGGATAAAACCATCTATATCAAGATGACAGACCTATTCTCTGTACTATCAATAGGATCGATTATAACAAGTCACACACTCATATTCCGGAAATGCAGAAACAAAGAAATTTCACGGTCGAACTACCAAACCAAAATCAAAATGAGCTAAAAATCGAAGACCTAAATACTTCACTTTATATTGAAAAGCTAGTTAGTCGGGTCTTGTGAATCTAATTCATAGAAATTCCGTCCAGTAAAATGGAAGAATTATAAATCTCCAAAATAATAGATAGAAATATCGCAAATAAAGCCATTGCAACACCCATCAAAGGAGTAGTTCCCCAACCAGGAGCTACTTTACCATATTCCGAATTCAATGGTTTCAATAAATCCCCTACAATAGTTCGTCTTGGACCAGATCTAGAACTACCCTCAACGGTTTGTGTAGCCATAAATCCTATTTTGTATTCATTGAGATCTGTTGACTTTGTATACCATTCCGCTGTAAATAAATGATCTTATCCTAGATCCATTGTGGTCTTGAAATTATATAATAATGGAAACAGCAACCCTAGTTGCCATCTCTATATCTGGTTTACTTGTAAGTTTTACTGGGTACGCCTTATATACTGCTTTTGGGCAACCCTCTCAACAACTAAGAGATCCATTCGAAGAACATGGGGACTAGTTGAAGTACTGAGCCTCCCAATATTGGGAGGCTCAGTACTTCAATTGAGATAATGATAATGAAAAATCATTTCACCTTTTTAGTTGGAACTTTGGGTGGTTCTCGAAAAAAGATAGCGAAAAAAATGATTCCTAAAGTCGAGACTAAGAGGAATGTATAAACCAATGCTTCCATAGATTTGATCGTGGTTTACAATTATAGCTTTCATACCTGTTTATTTGGGATCGTCTCCCGGATAAAGAAAAAGAAAAAAAAAGAGTAAAAGAAAAGGTAGCCATTCAAATCAAGATTTCTCCGGTTCCCTATGTCAAATTCAAATAAAAAAAAGAAAATGAAAATCAAGTCGAAAAGGAACAGAACAATGTTGTATCAGACTACTTGTCTTCTTGTAGTCGGATCTCCAAGTTTTTGGAATGCTCCAAATTCTACTTGAGCATCTAAATCTGGGTCAATACCAGCAAAAACATCTCTGAACAAGGTTCTAGCACCATGCCAAATGTGTCCGAAAAAGAAGAGTAGAGCAAATGAAGCATGTCCAAAAGTAAACCAACCCCTTGGACTGCTACGAAAAACACCATCCGATTTCAAAGTAGCACGATCTAATTCAAAAATTGCACCCAATTGAGCACGTCTAGCATATTTTTTCACAGTAGCAGGATCACTATAACTGACTCCATTAAGTTCGCCGCCATAGAACTCAACAGTTACACCTACTTGTTCGACACTATACTTCGATTCCGCCCTTCTAAAAGGAACATCGGCTCTAACAATTCCATCTCCGTCTACCAAAACAACCGGAAATGTTTCAAAAAAAGTAGGCATACGACGTACAAAAAGTTCACGCCCCTCTTTATCTCTAAAGATAGGGTGTCCTAACCACCCAACAGCTATCCCATCTCCATTGTCCATTGAGCCCGCTCTAAACAACCCCCCTTTTGCCGGATTATTGCCGATGTAATCATAAAAAGCTAATTTTTCAGGAATTTTAGACCAAGCTTCTGATAAACTTTGATTTTCGGCTAGCCCGGCACCAACCCTTCGATATATTTCTTGCTGGAAGTATCCCTGATCCCATTGATAACGAGTGGGACCAAATAATTCAATCGGGGTAGTTGCTGAACCATACCACATAGTTCCAGCAACAACAAAAGCTGCAAAAAAGACAGCTGCGATACTACTGGAAAGGACGGTTTCAATATTTCCCATACGTAATCCTTTGTACAGCCGTTGGGGTGGACGGACACTAAGATGGAAAAGGCCCGCTAATATACCCAATGTCCCTGCTGCAATATGATGAGAGGCTATTCCCCCAGGAACAAAAGGATCAAAGCCTTCCACACCCCACGCGGGATTTACGGGTTGTACCCTTCCGGTTAGTCCATAAGGATCGGACACCCATATTCCAGGACCATACAATCCTGTTACATGAAATGCGCCAAAACCAAAACAGGCCACCCCCGAAAGAAATAAATGAATTCCAAAAATTTTGGGCAAATCCAAAGAAGGTTTTCCTGTACGTTCATCACAAAAGATTTCTAGATCCCAATAGACCCAATGCCAGATAGCTGCCAAGAAGCACAAACCAGAAAACACAATATGTGCCCCGGCGACACCTTCGTAACTCCAAATACCCGGATTCGTTATAGTCCCCCCTGTTATACTCCAACCGCCCCATGAATTGGTTATTCCTAAACGAGTCATGAAGGGTATAACAAACATACCTTGTCTCCACATTGGGTCAAGAACAGGGTCATAAGGATCAAAAACTGCTAATTCATATAGAGCCATCGAACCAGCCCAACCAGCAACCAGAGCTGTATGCATTATATGTACAGAAAGCAAACGACCGGGATCATTCAATACAACAGTATGAACACGATACCAAGGCAAACCCATGAAAATACCCCTTATATCAACAAAAAATAGAAACTATGTAACTTTATTGCACTAGAATATGCTATGGACCCCCCTTTTTAGTGGATTATCTCGGGTAAAGGATTAATATTTGTTCTAGTTTTTTTAGTAATAATGGAACAATTCTATTCGTAAGAACAAAAAGAAGCAGATCTATTCTACACCCGATAAGTAAGAATACGCAACGGTGTAGGGGAGGGGGAGGAGTTGACCCTATTTTATATGATTATTTAGAATGAGTGAATGCATACATATTTGTTCATCAATCAAAGAAAGGACCTATTCGTAAGAATTTTCCTTTATTGATTGGGTCCTCCTTTTTTTTAGTTATGATTTTGATTTATGAACTTATTCAATCGATACTAGAAATAAAATATGATAAAGACCCATCATTATTAAGACACTAAACCCATTGTTACGCTTCCGCATCAAAGAAGGGATATATATATATATAGATAGATATACTAACTATTTCCTTCATCGCTTTTTTCATTTTATGCCAGTTGGTGTTCCGAAAGTGCCTTTTCGAAGTCCTGGAGAGGAAGATGCCTCTTGGGTTGACTTATAGTGCGACTTGTCAGATATATTGGGTCATATGGAATTTTCCCGTTCTCTCCCCCGATCGAGATATCCTCTCTTTCACCCCAAAAAAGATTTTTTTGATGATTCCAAAATTTGGAGCGTGAACTGTAATGAAATGAAATTAGATCCTTTTTTTTAGGGGTATCAAAATTCAGATTATCTTAGAATAATTTATGGTTTGGCTTAGTTGGACCAACCAATAGAATGAAGTATCTAGGCTCCCTTTATAAAGTTTGGCTTGGTTGGACCAATAAAAAAAATGAAGTATCCAGGCTCTGTTTATAAAAAAACCAATTGGCAATACTGCGATCACTATACATTTTTATTTCTATACATATATTTTTATACATGTATATTTTTGGCAGAAATCATGAAAAAAAAAATAGAAGAAAAGAAAAAAGGAAAAAATGATATTGGAGTTCTTTATACTAAAAAATAAAAAAGGTATTGCTGTATTTGTACTAAATAATGAATGGTATTGGAGTATTTGTACTGAAAAATGGTATTAAATTATTTGTACTATATGTGCAAATCAAAATCGGGAAAGTCTTTACTCGGAGTAGAACAGAAACCTAAAAGAATTGAAGAAACCCATTCAGAAACAAGAAAATTACATCACGATTTGGATTCGATCTCGATGAAAACAATATTATCAATGAGAAGTTAGTTCAATAAGTTTAGTACATTATTTTACATTCTTTTTTTTTTCTTATAATACTTATATTATAATATAATAAATATATAATAAATATAATAAATAATAATATAATAAGTAAACAGGTCAAAAGTCGTCTTTTTTGTTTTGTGAAAAATGTAAGAAAAAGGCCAAAAGTTCGAAAAAGCCCACTATGAAAAAGGAAAAAAAGGGTTGAAATCTACACATTGATTCTTTTTCAGATTTTTGGTGAACCGTATGCATCAAAAGATGCATGTACGGCTTCGAAAGGACAAAATTTTATCCTAATCAATCGACTTTATCGAGAAAGACTACTTTTTTTAGGTCAAGCAGTTGAGAGTGAGATATCGAATCAAATTGTCGGTCTTATGGTATATCTTAGCATAGAGGATAATACCAAAGATCTATATTTGTTTCTAAACTCTCCGGGCGGATGGGTAATACCTGGAATAGCTATTTTTGATACCATGCAATTTGTGCAACCAGATGTACATACAGTATGCATGGGATTAGCCGCTTCGATGGGATCCTTTATTCTGGTAGGAGGAGAAATTACGAAACGTCTAGCATTCCCTCACGCTTGGCGCCAATGAGTCTTTTATTTTATTTGAGAAAAAAAAAAGAAAACTATGCCTTCACCACATAAATATTAAGTAAAAATAGCATGGCACTTCGAATTCGATATGATAAATTTTTTTTTCCAAAACCATTCGATTATGTATCGAAAGAGTAGTCTGGGAAAAGGGCTATTTACGATTTTATCTGATCTATCGGAAGCCTATATTCAGCGTCACAAACTTTTTTGTTTTCACACCGAACGAAACCCTTTTAGCAATATTTATGTTATGAAAGAAGAAAGAATATGAAAAAAAAAAAAAGAAACTTTGGGATTGCTACATAACAGATGAAATAATAAAGCAGCGGAACCATCATAGTATTTTTTAGCTACTCCAACAAAAAAAAGGAAGGGTGGTTACTGGATCATTTACCGATCTATATCTGATAGAACCTCTCTATTTTCGATTTCTTGGATGGAAGGTAAAAAGAAATTCCATTGTAGAGCCGTATGCAATACGCAAAAGATGCCTGTACGGTTCTTCACTTTGTTTTTTTTTTTTATTCTTTGTCTCTCTATCCTTATCATGCGAGATAGAAGAATTTTTTCTTCTGGTATATCATCAGGGTAATGATCCATCAACCCGCTAGTTCTTTTTATGATACACAAGCGGGAGAATTTATCCTGGAAGCGGGAGAACTACTTAAACTGCGCGAAAATATCACAAAGGTTTATGCACAAAGAACAGGCAAACCCTTATGGGTTATATCCGAAGATTTGGAAAGAGATGTTTTCATGTCAGCATCAGAAGCCCAAGCTCATGGAATTGTTGATCTTGTAGGGGTTGAATAAAAAATTCATGAAATTAACAAGAATTCGTCGACTATTCACCTTCCGAGCTTCATGCCATAATTTCTAGTTTTATAGTAATTAACTAGTAATTAATCTATTAATGTACAATATATGAAATTCATATTATAATCATCGGGTTTAGTTTGATCGAAACCGGTTCATTATGTATCCAACTCAACATGCCAACTATTAAACAACTTATTAGAAACACAAGACAGCCAATCAGAAATGTCACCAAATCCCCCGCTCTTCGGGGATGCCCTCAGCGCCGAGGAACATGTACTAGGGTGTATGTGCGACTCGTTCAGATCATGTACTAAAACAAAAGAAAGGAAACAAATTATTCCAGTATCAGTAGGACCAATAAAATAAGATAGAATGATAAGATAGAACGGAAGAACTTCGTTCACTATCTTAATCTTAAAAAAACCTATTAATAATATCTATCCTTTTATTGTGTATCAAATTATGAAATTTATGGTTTCCATTGGTGCAAATCCAATCACCTCCATTTGGAATTTAAGATGAGAAAGACTTCCCCATTGGTAGCAAATTATTATCCATTAAGCAGGGGAAATCCTATTTAAAAGGCGGAAAGATTATGCCCTTACTCTTACCAGAACGGACTAACAGGGTCAGCTACCCAACTAATCTTCATACTTAAATACCGTTACTGTATAGGTAGATTTCGTTGTGAAAGACCTATTACTAGATATTTCATGGGTAGAGCCAAAGAGTATGAACTGTACAAGTTAAGAATAGCATTGATTAAATGAAGGAAGGGGCTCCGGTGTATAGAGAAGACCTCGCCGTTTAAGAAGTAACCATAGAAACGACGGAACCCACTATTTTTTTTATCCGTTTATATTATTTAATGTACTATGTTTTTTTGATACCTAGTATCAATACAATTTCTTATTTCGAGGTGAAATGCTTAGAAATGAAATAAAAAGAAAAAAATCGTGGTTGGGAAGGTTATAGTAGCAAAAGCCATTGGAATTTTGATTTTATACATTGGAAGAGTCCGTTTTGTTATTAATAGACTAGCAAAGGGAAAAAAATAACTGAACGAAAAGAACTAAAATAGTTATTCATTCATCAAAGTTTCATTTATTCAATGACTAGAATTAAACGAGGAGATATAGCTCGGAGACGTAGGGCAAAAGTTCGCTTATTTACATCAGGCTTTCGAGGGGCTCATTCAAGACTTACTCGAACTATTACTCAAGAGAGAAAAAAAGCTTTGGTTTCGGCCGATCGGGATAGAGATAGGAAAAAAAGAGATTTTCGTCGTTTGTGGATTAGTCGAATAAATGCAGTAATTCGTGAGAATCCAACAAAAGTATACGGTAGTTATAGTTATTTTTTGTATAATCTCTACAAGAGTCGGTTGCTTATTAATCGTAAAATACTTGCACAAATAGCTATATTAAGTAGGAATTGCCTTTATATTATTTCCAATGAGATCATAAAAAAAAATAAAAAAAAAATTCCCCGGAGACTGAACTCCGGGAAGGTAGAGTAGAGATTTGTATGAGAAAATAGAATCATATGATAAAGTCGTCAAAATGAGCAACCACGTTCAATAAAAAAAGATTTATTCTTCTTCACCGATTCTCCTTTTTCTTACAACACGACAATCTAATTTGGATTATCGTCATTTTCGAACAAAACATTAATCCGAATTTCATTTGAGTTTAGATTCTAATTTGGAAGAGTAAACCTTTTTTTTTAAGACCAGTAGTTCTAGCGGTCGACTTCCTTTTTGTTCTAGCGGTCGACGCCCTTTTTTGAGATTGTTTTTCATTATTAAGAAAAGGTAATGAAGATAAAATACGAGCTTGTTTTATAGCAATCGTAATTAATCGTTGTTGTTTTAAGGTCAATCTATTCACCCGTCTCGATAATATTTTTCCCTGTTCACTAATAAATCGACTAATTAAACTCATGTTTTTATAATCAATTCGATCCCCCGATTGGATCGGGGGCAAACGCCTACGAAAAGATCGTTTGGATTTAAGAAAGAGTCGCGTAGATTTATTCATGATTTGTTTATTCCTTATACCGAAAATACTATTTCTTACAAAATAGGATTTCTTTTTTTTTTTTGTTTCTATTTATATATAAATAGAAATATTTATAATTTCTATTAAATATATGTTATATATAATTAACATTTTTCATGTTCCTTAAAGGGGGGACACCCAGGCGATCCATTTTATCTATTTCTTTATCTCTCCGTGAATCGTATGTTTGCAACAACAGGGACAGAATTTTCTCAATTCCAATCGACTAGGTGTATTGTGTCGATTCTTTTGAGTAATATATCTGGAAATACCCGTTGATTCCTTATTAACACTGTTTCGAACACAACTGGTACATTCCAAAATAACCCTTACTCGGATATCTTTGCTCTTCGCCATGAACCTCCTTTGGGTTTTTGATTCACTTAACTCTTCTATTTTCCGATTCGAAGCGAAGAAAGGAAAAAAAAATAGAAGTTGCTAACTCGAAATCAAATTATGAAAGATTTCGTTGCAATCAATATCAACATAGTTATAGTAAAAATTAAGTAATACAACGATTTCTAACTCTATTTAGAATGACAGTACAGTATTTCAGTTTTCATTAAAGTTTCTTGTAGAATATTGTTGCCTCATCCTAGCCATTCCATTTCCAGACTTACTCTATTATTAATAGAAATAGAATTTATTTTTAATTCAATTCAATTGAAGCTAGGAACCGGATTCCGGGTTTCACTGAAGTTGAATCCACTTTTATTCTTTCTCTTTTCTATTCTAACTCTAAAAAAAAAGGGGGGGGATTGGTTACAGATATTTGATTGTATCTCTAATCTTCTTCACCCCTTCCCGTGTCAATAACTAGAATTAAAAAAAAGGAAATATCAAGGCATCCGGGAAGAAACGGTTGATCTCTATCAATAGACCTGCTAAAGCCCCGAACCATAGAGTACTTACCACTGGTGCCACGGAGAGATATGTTTTTAGATCTCGCATTTAAAATCCTCCTTCTTTACTTTATTCTTATTCTTTATTGTAATTTGTAATACATAATGGTAATACATATATATGGTTATTTAGTTAATAACCACTTGTATTTGTACACAGAATCCCTAATTCAGATTGAAATAGATAACAATTCATTAGATATTTAAAAAAAAAAATGTGGAAAATAAGACAAAGATTCTTTACAATGGTACTGTAAACCAATTGAAAGGGATGTAGCGCAGCTTGGTAGCGCGTTTGTTTTGGGTACAAAATGTCACGGGTTCAAATCCTGTCATCCCTATCCCTAACTATTACTTATCTTATGAGCAGTAACAAGGGATCAATTGAGATCAATTAAAATTGTACATACATATTTCATATCAATATATATATTATGAAAGTTCTATTTCTATTTTCTATATATTTCTATATAGAATATATATATATATATATATTATGATAGTATACGCATGCAAGATTTATTTATTTTTGGAGGTCACATAAAATTTTTTATGAAAATAAAGCGCTCTTAGTTCAGTTCGGTAGAACGCGGGTCTCCAAAACCCGATGTCGTAGGTTCAAATCCTACAGAGCGTGATTCCATTCTTGTTGTTAGATCGAGAATGACACTGAAATTATTGAACAACAGTCTGAATTTGACCTCCTGTGGATTAGGATTAAAAGAAATAGGAGGTCAATAAACAAAGGAAATGTTAATTAATCAAAGGTCCAACTGATCACCACGTCGGTATTGTAAATATGCAGTTACGAATAATCCAGCCAAAGTAATAGGAATTAGACCTAACACGATTCCAAATAGAAAAACTTCAATCATTTTTATTTGTTTGAAAGGGGAAAGGGAAAGGTAATATCTATCTTTAAATATTAATCCATATTGACCATAAATCTCAATGACCAAGAATTGTAAATTGACACGGTAAGGAACTATATATGGAATACCGTGGAAAGATTGATTTTTATGAATTGTTCATTCAATTCATTTCAGAATTTCAAATCAAATAAGTCGTATCTTGTTCAGACCGATAAATAGAGCTGAGGTTATAGTTAAAGCTGCTAGTAGAAAACCGAAATAACTAATTATAGTAGGCATGAAGAAGCTAAATGAAATACGTTCTTTTTATACATATGTTTCTAAAGCATTTCCCTAAGTTTCCATTTTTGAAAGAAAGATAATAAAGATAGGAAGATAAACACAAATACCACTTGAAATAAAAAATGGAAAGTTTTTGATTCATCAATCAACTCTTATAGGCGAACAAAAATATATTGACAATAGATTCACATAAGGAAGAAATCAATTCATCATCTGTGACATCTACCAATCCTGTGATTCCAAATCAACAAATTCATTGAGCAATTCTTAAGTTGAGTAAACTAATCGAATTAAATAAAATATATTTGAATTCTATTAAATAAAATCAAATAAAAAAAGAATTAATAAGAACTTTGTTGTGTAATTCATTCAATTCAAAAAATGAAACTTTCTTTGATATTGAATAAAATCGGAAAATATTTATTTTGTTTTATTTATTTATTTTCAAATCCATTTTTCTATTTTAGAACAAAAAAAGAGTGACATTATACTTCTAATGTTCCTTACTCTTTACTTTTTTTCTTTCATTTAAACTCATTAGATTTAGGAGTAGGTTCTATTCTCATAATATTTACAATGAGAAGAAAAAAAGTATCAGATCACCAAAAACTAGGGTTCTACATTTTTTTTTGTCTTTCCACTTTTTAATATTAATAGAAAGCTCTATGCTTGGAATTAAGCCAAGAAAGAACCTTTTTGGGGGTCTAAGAAAGAACAACAATGCGCACATCGCGACTATTGATTCAAATTCTATTAATTGTTTTCTTTCTGTCATCAAATACTTTCTGCTATTACTGTTACTTGTTACTGGACGACTAACCCATTCTTTAAAATGCAAAAAAGAGGGGGTTCCAACAAAAAAAACATCTTCTACAACCACAAAAAGTAAAAGTATATTTCTGGATTTCGCATCTAATTGAATTGTAGAAATATGCTAATCTCCTCGATGAATTATTAGAAACCAATCTGTCAGATTGACATTTTACTCGCGATCCTCAATTTCTAGTTCGAAGCCAATAATGTCGAGAACCTTTATCTTATACTTATACTATAAAAAAAATGGAGGAATTTTCTATTGAGTACATGATTCTACGTCGGAAAGCAACAAGAAAAGAAGAAAGAAATTATCTAGTACTTCATCTCAATACTGATTGTGAAATTGCGTTGCTGTGTCAGAAGAAGGATAGCTATACTGATTCGGTATACTCTAAAGACACCCTTGGTACAATATTGACGATCTAACAAAGATTGAATTTCAGTAAATTTCCACTTACGGATCTCATCTTTTATGGAATCGATCCCCCTTTGACTGTACAAGAATATGTGGAGCTCGGCATGTCTGGAAGCACAGGAGAACGTTCTTTTGCTGATATTATTACCAGTATTCGATACTGGGTTATTCATAGTATTACTATACCCTCTCTATTCATTGCGGGTTGGTTATTTGTCAGCACAGGTTTAGCTTACGATGTATTTGGGAGCCCTCGCCCAAACGAGTATTTTACAGAGAGCCGACAAGGAATTCCATTAATAACAGGCCGTTTTGATCCTTTGGAACAACTTGATGAATTTAGTAGATCTTTTTAGGAGGCCCCAATGACCATAGATAGAACCTATCCCATTTTTACAGTACGATGGTTGGCTGTTCACGGACTAGCGGTACCCACCGTTTCTTTTTTGGGGTCAATATCAGCAATGCAGTTCATCCAACGATAAACCTAATCCGAATTATAATTATAGAGCTATGACACAATCAAACCCAAACGAACAAAATGTTGAATTGAATCGTACCAGTCTCTACTGGGGGTTATTACTCATTTTTGTACTTGCTGTTTTATTTTCCAATTATTTCTTCAATTAATAGAAGAAAAGGGAATAGTAAATAAAATAGATATATATTAGGAATTCTCTTATCATATTCGGAAGGGTATCATTTCATAATTATCTATGACTGTTTATGTCTTTAGCATGACTATTTGATAAAATGTGGAGGGAGGTGGGATAAATGGCCGATACTACTGGACGGATTCCTCTTTGGATAATAGGTACTGTAACTGCTATTCCTGTGATCGGTTTAATTGGTGTTTTCTTTTATGGTTCATATTCTGGATTGGGTTCATCCCTGTAGTAATCGAATGAACTGAGTTTTAGAAATGAAAGCGTAAGAACTCAATGGGATCTCCTCGAATTCGACAAAGAAAGAGGGGGTCCCGTTGAGTTCTTAATAATCATAAGATTTTTTATTCGTATAAATGAGAAAATGGATAACTTTTTCCGATGTTTCAAAAAATTCCATTTCATTTATTTCTGATGATGTTTTTGAAAAATGAACTTCATTAATTGATTCAGAACAGATGTTCTGCAATAATATCTGTCGATACTTTCAAAGAAAGAACACTTGATTTACTTTTTCTGGGCGACATAATAGAATTAATTAGAATTTCTATTTTTCTATCGATCAGATATCACGCGAACCAAACCCTTTCTATACTAATTAATAGAATCTTACTCTAACTCTATTTATTTTAGTATATAATATTTTACTATCTAATCAAGGTTTCATTTTTTTTGTATAAAAAAGTTCATTGAAGAAGTTCTATTTGCTCAATCAAATTCCCTATCTTTTTTGTTTGTCCACTACGTCTACTTCTTATATTATATGGTATGTGCAATAAAAAAAATATTCTATGTCATAAAAAAGGTTCTAATAAAAACTCGGAAAAAAATAGAAACTAAGAATAGGATTCTTTGACGAACGGGATCAAAAAACATTATTCTATTTTTCATATTTATTTCGACACAAGGAAGAAGGGCTCTAGGAAGACAAATAAAATAATCGCTCCTAGAATCCCTTTTTACTTTAACTTTACCCCATTTCTATTTATACTGTGCTTTATATTCTACGTTTTCTTATGTTTAATATCTAGTCGAATTTTCTTATATTAAAATAGAAAACCATATATATATTCTATGACATTCAAATCTGAAAACAGTGACATAATTTTATTTGTCCAATTTATTGGGGTTGAGAAAAAAAAAGAAAGAATAGGTAAAGTCAAATAGTCTTATTTACAATATACCCACTATGACTGACTAGTATTGCGGTAGAAGTTATTCTATAAATATGGTAGAAAAAGAGCTTTTCATAATTTTTGAATTATACAGAATTACATAATTATCAATACATATTTAGTTCTTCTTACGTACTTAATATGTTTATAAATCCGCGTACCTTAAAAATTCATTTCGGACAATTGCACTTTTTCAAACTGTTTCTTTTTAAGAACCAAAAAGATTTGTGCCAAAATAACAGATGCCAAGAAGAACAAGAGACCTTGGACACGTAACGGATCTTGAAGTACTATTTCTGCATCCCCCTGACCAAATCCACCCACATTAGGATTACTCGTTAATGGTTGATCAAGTTTGATAGATTCCCCCTCTGAAACAAGAAGTTCGGGTCCTGGAGGTATAATATCAATAACTTCGCGTCCATCCGACGAATCCACTATAGTGATTTCGTATCCCCCTTTTTCTTTTCGTATGATTTTGCTTATTATACCTGCGGCTGTAGCATTATAAACATTATTATTACTCTTGCTCCCGTCGGGATAAATCTGACCCCTTCCCCTGTTCCCGCCTACATATATGGGATATTTTAAGAAGTGAACATCTCTCTTAGTAGCGGGATTGGGGGAAAGAATAGGAAAGGCGATTTCACTATATTTCTGACCAGGAACGGGGCCTACTACAAGAATATTTTTTTTAGCGGGGCGATAGTTTTGAAAAGAAAGATTGCCTATCTTTTCTTTAATCTCAGGCGAAATACGATCGGGGGGAGCCAATTCAAACCCCTCTGGTAAAATAAGAACAGCCCCCACATTCAAAGCCCCCTTTTTACCATTAGCAAGAACTTGTTTCACTTGCATATCATAAGGAATTCGAACAACTGCTTCAAATACAGTATCAGGAAGTACCGCTTGTGGAACCTCGATATCCACAGGCTTATTAGCTAGGTGGCAATTGGCACATACAATCCGGCCGGTTGCTTCTCGCGGATTTTCATAACTCTGCTGTGCAAAAATAGGATATGCATTTGAAATGGGTGCTCGAGTTATTATATATATCATGAGCGATACGGAAATGGATCGAATAATCTCTTCCTTTATCCAAGAAAAGGCATTTCTAGTTTGCATGGTCCAATCATTGATTCTGAAAATTTCTACAATAAAATTAAGGTAGGTTGCTAATATAGTTCCCTATCGATGATTCTGCTATTTACTGAAATCATTTTATTGGAATATAGGAAGAATCCCTTGGCTGAGTAGAAACAAAAAGAAAAAAAAGAATAAATACAATTTTGAATGTTTAGCTTATGTACAAAGTAAGAAACATGATAAGTGGATCATTTTTTTCAGTCATTCATTGAATGATAAATCACTACAAGTGACGGAGATACACGATTTAAATAACGGAAAATCCAATATTTAAAAATTGTATCTAGAATGACTGGAAAAGTGGAAACAAGACCAGATATGATTTGATGATTATGAGCAAATCCAAAATCTTTATAGACAGAACCGATCATTAGTTCCCAACCATGGGGCGAATGGAATCCTATACATAAATCAGTTAATAAAAGAATAGAAAAAGCTTTTATTGTGTCGCTTAAGTTATATAGGAATTCTTGAACCCAAGAGTTAAGAATAATAAGTTCTTGATTACCTAGAATAGAATAAGCACTTAGAATAACGAAACAGATTATATTTGTGGAGAAGTGCAAAATCGTATGGATACGATCCTCATTGTGCGTCTTGATCAATTGGATCGTTTCTTTGTAGATTCCGATACGAAGGTTTTGTAGACGTGTTTCCGGATATTCCTTTATCATTTCATCCAAGAGGAATAGTTCCTCTAATTCTATGAATTTTTTTAGAATACTCTTTTCTTGAATATCATTCAAGAAAATTTCGGATTGCCCAGTATTCCACCAATAAGTAACCCAAGATTCTAGACTTTTATTAAATGAGAAAGAGATCCACCAGGGCAAAAAGACTATAGATGTAAGATATAGAAGGGGAATAAATGCTTTCTTTTTTGCCATTTTTCGTCGTCTTTAATGAACTCACCTTCACCTCATTCGTCAACTTTATATGATAATAATATTTCTGTTAAGCATAAGTTCGATTATCTATTACTATTATAAGTCATAGAACCTATAAATCTATTCCCCCCTTTTTTTTAAGAAAGCATTCCTATTTATTTTATCCTTCAGTTCATTTTTTTTTTTCAAAATACTTCAATTGGTACACGCAAGAAATAGGCCAATTCCGCTGCTTTTTGTTCAATTTCTCGTGGGGTCAAATTCTCATCAGTACGAGTCAAGGGAATGGCCCCCTGTCCTCTGATTTCCATATAAAGGACACGACGAGTATAAATACCCTCTTTAACTTCTATTCTGATGGACTGAATGTCTTTCCTAAGGAATCGGAGAAAAATACGACGATTTTTTCCAGGAAATCCCCAACGAAAAATACACACTATTCCCTCTTTTCTATCGAATCGATCATAACCACTACCTATATTCCACGAAATTGTACACCACAAGTAGGAGCTAATAAAGAGACCCGCGATTCCATAGAAAGACATCACGATCCCTTGTGGAAAAAAAAGAATTTGATGAGACGGAAATAAAGATATCAAATTCTTACCAAGATAACTGGAAATTCCAACTAATAAGAAACCTAATGAACCTAAAAAAAGAATAAAGGCCCAGCAGAAATTACTTATTTTTCGAGACCCCGTTATACGTTCTATCCATATACGTTCTGATCGCCAACCCATACTAGACCCAGTTGTATTTTATTGGAATTGGGAGAATAACCCAAATGAATTTGACTTTTTTTTTGTTTCCGAAGTAATTCTCATCAACTTTTTGTTTCCGAAATAACTCTCATCAACTAACACCATTCTGATGGAAACCTTTGTAAACCTTTATGAGTAATTCATTGAATTGCTTATAGATCTAAAAAAATAGATGAGATTTGTCTCTACTGTGCGTATCTAAAAAATCTTGTTTTTTTGAACATGAAGAAATAAGGAAGCCATTGCAATTGCCGGAAATACTAGGCCCACTAAAGGGACAAAAATAGAGGGTAAGTTGCTCAGAGTTGTCATAGAATGGGTACCTCGATTTAATATTTGTACCTGTTATTTTTTATATTGTTATAAAAAGATTTGATAATCACTAGAATTCATATATAATTATACTAAGTATATCTAAGTGAGTATATATATATAATAAGTACTGAATATATAAGATATACAATATATAATAATATAATAAATATATGATAAAAATAATCAAAAGTACACAAAGTACAAGGAATGTCGAACTAAATAAGTCAACTTATTTATCTTTCTATTTCTAACTGTGATGATAATATACTTTTTTTATTATTCTTACTTATTTTTTATTATCTTATTACCTTGTTCTTGTCTTTAAAATTGGATTCTTGTCTGATTCTGATAATTTCAAATTTTTTTTTCATTAAAAAAAAAAAAAATGAAAATTTATTATATTCTTAAAAATTATATATAAATCAAATTATAGAAATATAAAAGAAGATGAAACCCTTTTTCTTCCTCTTGCCTAATTTCGCGGAAGAAAGAATTCATTTTTTTTATAGGATAGGGGTTTCCTGATTAGTAATCATGAATATCTGTAAAAAAATTATCCACACGATTCTTTCTGCAGTTAAATCTTATGTTACCAACGAAAAATTCACTCTTTGGATTTTGACTTTGATTCATCTATGTCATTTAATGGACGAAAACCATGGAGCTGAAGTAATTCACTCAGAGTTAACTTTAAAAATTTACGTGGTAGGATGAAATCGAATAAGCCCTTATCGAATAAAGATTCAGACACTTGTGAACCTTCAGGTACTGTCGTATTCAATGTTTGTTCAATTACTCTTTTACCCGCAAATGCAATGTAGGCATCGGGTTCGGCAATAACGATATCCCCCAACATACCAAAGCTAGCTGTCACCCCACCAGTAGTAGGAGATGTAAGGATCGATATATAGAATAACTTTTTATTTATTTGATAATCATGTAAAGCCGAAGATATTTTAGCCATTTGCATCAAGCTCAAACTTCCTTCTTGCATACGTGCCCCTCCGGAAGCACACACGATAATAAGAGGTAAAAATGGATTGGTAGCATATTCGATCAAACGGGTGATTTTCTCACCTACTACAGATCCCATACTACCTCCCAT
>CM039439.1:21036983-21049483 GCA_022379115.2 Bauhinia variegata
AATTAATTCAAATTCGAATTGACGAATCCGGTATATTTTCATATTTTCCACATTCATAGGAGTACGTCTATGTTTTTGCTTTACGAATATGATATTTTTTGGGCATTTCTAATAATATCGAGTATTATTCCTGTTTTAGCATTTCTAATTTCTGGAATTTTAGCCCCGATTAGCAAAGGGCCAGAGAAACTTTCTAGTTATGAATCGGGAATAGAACCAATGGGAGATGCTTGGTTACAATTTCGAATCCGTTATTATATGTTTGCTCTCGTTTTTGTTGTTTTTGATGTTGAAACGGTTTTTCTTTATCCATGGGCAATGAGTTTCGATGTATTGGGAGTATCCGTATTTATAGAAGCTTTTATTTTCGTGCTTATCCTAATTGTTGGTTTAGTTTATGCATGGCGAAAGGGAGCATTAGAGTGGTCTGGTCTTAATTCTTGAATATTTAGACAATAAAAAAAAAATTGAGACAGTTATGAATTCCATTGAGTTTCCCTTACTTGATCGAACAACCCAAAATTCAGTTATTTCAACTACATTAAATGATTTTTCAAATTGGTCAAGACTCTCCAGTTTATGGCCGCTTCTCTATGGTACCAGTTGTTGCTTCATTGAATTTGCTTCATTACTAGGCTCGCGATTCGACTTTGATCGTTATGGATTGGTACCACGATCTAGTCCTAGACAAGCAGATCTAATTTTAACGGCAGGCACAGTAACAATGAAAATGGCTCCTTCTTTAGTGAGATTATATGAGCAAATGCCTGAACCGAAATATGTTATTGCTATGGGGGCCTGTACCATTACAGGGGGAATGTTCAGTACCGATTCTTATAGTACTGTTCGAGGCGTAGATAAGCTAATTCCTGTGGATGTCTATTTGCCGGGCTGTCCGCCTAAACCGGAGGCCATTATAGATGCTATAACAAAACTTCGTAAGAAAATATCTCGAGAAATCTATGAAGATCGAATTGGGTCTCAACAGGAGAATAGGTGTTTTACTACTCAGCACAAGTTTCGTGTTGGACGCAGTACTCATATTGGAAATTATAATCAAGGATTACTCTATCAACCACCATATACTTCAGAGATACCTTCTGAAACATTTGTCAAATACAAAAGTTCAGTATCCTCCCACGAAGTAGTGAATTAGGCAGGATCCTTTTTTTTGTACAAAATAATAATAAGTCAATCTTCAAAAATTTCATCGTAATCGGAAATCTGAAATACTTATACAAAACTTATACAAATAAAAAAGCGGGAGAGATAAAAAAATGCAGGGTCGTTTGTCGGCTTGGCTAGTCAAACATGGGCTAGTTCATAGATCTTTGGGCTTCGATTACCAAGGAATAGAGACTTTACAAATAAAGCCCGAGGATTGGCATTCCATTGCTGTCATTTTATATGTATATGGTTACAATTATCTACGTTCTCAATGTGCCTATGATGTAGCACCAGGAGGACTGTTAGCTAGTGTGTATCATCTTACGAGAATAGAGTATGGGATAGATCAACCAGAAGAGGTATGCATAAAAGTATTTGTCCCAAGGAAAAATCCTAGAATTCCCTCTGTTTTCTGGGTTTGGAAAAGTGCGGATTTTCAAGAAAGGGAATCCTATGATATGTTGGGAATCTCTTATGATAATCATCCACGTCTGAAACGTATCTTAATGCCCGAAAGTTGGATAGGATGGCCTTTACGTAAAGATTATATTGCCCCCAATTTTTATGAAATACAAGATGCTCATTAAATAAATTAAATAATAAAAATAAGAAACTAATCCTCACTTCTACAACTCCAGATATTCAAGAAATATCTGTATGTTCTTTTATAGATCAGACAAAGTAATTGAAGTTAAATCAGATAGAATAACCGAGGTCTCATTCATATTATTATCGATGGGCTAAATAGAAAAAAATCCAAAAAGAAAAAAATGTAGGGATTTAGTGAGACTCTAAAAATTTTAACATACTTATTTCGGATGAGCCGAGCCAATAGGATGAACTAAAAAAGTTCTGCATCATGAACTATGTACCGCGCACATCAACATTACTTAGATGGCCCCTAAAAAGTAACATAGAGGAAAATGAATACAATAGGAAAAAAATACAAAGAAATGAAAGAAAGGGGTCGGATTCTATTTGTAATGTATCTGAGATGAATTTTGATCATTCCCATCCCTCAATTTCCCTAGACTAGACTTTTAGGTCTTTCAACCAATTAATTTAACCTTTCGAAATGGAGTATTAACTTTCTTTTTGGAAGCGCAGTAGTATAGTAATAAATAAAAAAAGGAAACAAAATCTAAGAATGAATTTTCTATTATTATATACATAAAATATACATTTTACTCATCTAGAAAGAGTATATCTCCAGACACCTAGATGGATAAATATGTATGATGATCTAGATTCCTAATGAATCTGTATGTTGACCTTCAAACATTTTAATAAATATGTGGAAAAGATACTCATACGAATTAATCATGTGTCAGGAACCAGATTTGAACTGGTGACACGAGGATTTTCAGTCCTCTGCTCTACCAGCTGAGCTATCCCGACTATTCTTGATGCGTCATCCTGATTTTAAGAGATTACTTGAGTGTATGTCAACGAAAAAAAAAGATTACCAAAGTATTATCCATGCCATGGAATTTCTTGGATCTTCAAAACAAAAAGACGACTTTGTAAATTTCAGTACGAGGAATGGTATGTATTGTTGATCATTCATTTGAATGATTCCTTGCTCGAAGATAACACGTTCATTTGTACGTTTATCATTTATAATTTAAGTGTATCATATTCATATATATTATATTACATATTCCATTACCTATTCCAAAATTTGTGATAAGAAAAAGACAAATTCTACTCAGATCCGTTTGTGAAAGAATAGAATGAATAAGAAACATAACGAATTTTGAACTACTAAGAAAAAAAAAAAGAGGATATAGGATAAAAAATGAAGGAGTTAAACGGGACTTTTGGGGATAGAGGGACTTGAACCCTCACGATTTTTAAAGTCGACGGATTTTCCTCTTACTATAAATTTCATTGTTGTCAGCATTGACATGTAGAATGGGACTCTATCTTTATTCTTGTCCGATTAATCGGTTCTTCAAAAGATCTATCGGATTATGATGGAGTGAATGATTTGATGAATGAATATTCGACTCTTTCCTCAACTTTGAATCGATTTACATCTTTCATTTCTTATATAAATATTCAAAAAAAATAGAGATTCGGCGTCGTCATTAATTTAGTTGAGATAGTATTTCGGTACGTATACGTATATATACGTTTATCTTTGATCCTTTCTTTTCTGGAGTTTCGATGGAAGGATTACTTTACTAATGAAACGAAATCCCGTCAACTCCATTTGTTAGAACAGCTTCCATTGAGTCTCTGCACCTATCCTTTTTATTCTCACTTTTTGAACTCTTCTTTGTTTTCGGAAAACAGGATTTGGCTCAGGATTGCCCATTGTTAATTCCAGGGTTTCTCTGAATTTGAAAGTTCTCACTTGGTAGGTTTCCATACCAAGGCTCAATCTAATTAAGTCCGTAGCGTCTACCAATTTCGCCATATCCCCCCCTTATTTTTTCTTTGAGATTAGGATCTCATTAGGATGCTTTTTTTTTTTCATTTAAATTATGCCGAAACGGTTGAATTCATTAGATACGGATTCCTATGCCGAAAAATGTGTTTCCTTCTATTTGATTTCTTTTCTATCTTCTTTCATCTTTATCGGATACCCATATTTGGTCCAATCCGAAATGATTTTATCATTTCTGTATTCCCAATTCAATATAGATAGATATATACCACATATATATATATATATTATGCCCCTCTTTATATAATTTTGATCATGCAATTTGGAATAGTCGAACGGTCGATTCTTTTTTTTTCGTCTTAGTTTTCACCTTTCCGAATGAAAACAAGGGAATGTTTCATTATGATCTGGATTGGGCCTTTCTCTTTCTTTCATTCTTTTTTATTGTTATCTTTTTCCTATCGAATTTATAATTACTTAATTCTATTATAATTACTTAAAAAAAATTCACTTTTTTTTTTAATAAAATTTTTTCGATTTCTATAAATCTAGACATATTAAATCTTAATGTAGAAGAATATTGTAATCTAATTATATAAAATGTTATATAAAATGAAAATATAAAATTAGAAAATTGAATTTATTATATATTATATATATATAATAATTCTAATATAACTAATATAAATAGAATTATGTGTTATATAATGTTAGAATATAATGTTAGAATATAATGTATATAAAATAGAATGTATATATAATAGTAGAATCAAAATATTAAAAAAAAGAATATCAAATATTTCATATTTATTTGAAATTATATTCTATATTCATTATGAATAGCTAAGAACAAACACTTAATAAATAATAAGATCTCAGGTTAATAATTTCCTATGTATGCGAAATTTCTGTTATGTGAGCCCGCTTAGCTCAGAGGTTAGAGCATCGCATTTGTAATGCGATGGTCATCGGTTCGATTCCGATAGCCGGCTTTTCTCTATTTGTTTTGATTTTTTTTTTACATAATTGATAATGATATTACATAATTGATAATGATAATGGCTTTTTGAAATAAAAAAAATGAAATGGAAAAGACTTTTTCTCCTTTCTTTTTATTTTTACAAGAATCACCGATCTATTATGTCGTAGCAACTTCCAATTATGAATAAAAATTGGAGGAGTTCGATCTCTGTAAAACAAATCAAGAAAAGAACCCCCCTTTTTATTTCATATATACATTTATTTCATATATACAATAAGGTTCGGATATTGATATAATTCATCTAATTCTAATTCCTCTTTGTCGTACAATACTTTAGTAGATTTCGCTTCATTTATCATATTCATATTTATCATTTAGTTTAGTTTTAATTTAGGTTTATGAAATTTTAAAAAGGAGTCTTTATGTCGCGTTACAGAGGGCCTCGTTTCAAAAAAATACGCCGTCTGGGGGCTTTACCGGGACTAACCAGTAAAAGGCCGCCTAGAGCCGGAAGCAATCTTAGAAACCAATCGCGCTCCGGTAAAAAATCTCAATACCGTATTCGTTTAGAAGAAAAACAAAAATTGCGTTTTCATTATGGTCTTTCAGAACGACAATTGCTTAAATACGTTTGTATCGCCAGAAAAGCTAAAGGGTCAACGGGTCAGGTTTTACTACAATTACTTGAAATGCGTTTGGATAATATACTTTTTCGATTGGGTATGGCTTCGACTATTCCTCAAGCCCGCCAATTAGTTAACCATAGACATGTTTTAGTTAATGGGCGTATAGTAGATATACCAAGTTATCGCTGCAAACCCCAAGATATTATTACAGCGAGGGATGACCAAAAGTCTCGAGCTCTGATTCAAAATTATCTTGATTCATCCCCCCGTGAGGAATTACCAAAACATTTGACTCTTCACCCATTCCAATATAAAGGATTAGTCGATCAAATAATAGATAGTAAATGGGTTGGTTTGAAAATAAATGAATTGCTAATTGTAGAATATTATTCTCGTCAGACTTAAACCTAACTAAAATAATAAAATAAATAAATATAAAAATAGAATTATAAATTCTAATTTTATTAATAAATTAATAATAAGGGTTAAGGTTTCGAATCATTTTTATCTTCCCTCGCGTCTAAATAAAGGAAAGAACAAAACAAAAAAAGGGGGTAAGGAGTTTGATCCGGAGATTTTCCTCCCATTCATGTATCATAGACGTGGATCGGGTAGGAAAATTGGAATCTCTTGCCTACTCTTTCTGGTATTTTCCGTATCGCAGAAATTAAGAATAGAGAATCCATATCAAAGAAAGTTGGAATAATGGGATCCATTCTTATTTGATACATTGCGGTCAGTAACATTGGTGAGTTAGGTAAAGAAAGGTGCGGAAAGAGAGGGATTCGAACCCTCGGTAAACAAAAGCCTACATAGCAGTTCCAATGCTACGCCTTCAACCACTCGGCCATCTCTCCGACATAAATAATGATTGTGGCCAGAAATCGAGTGAGTAGTGAGTCATTCATATTATTCGTTATTCGATTTTTTTGTATAGGTAGATACAATGAATTCTAACTATACAAAAAAATCGAATAACGAATAATATGAATGACTCACTACTCACTCGATTTCTGGCCACAATCATTATTTATGTCGGAGAGATGGCCGAGTGGTTGAAGGCGTAGCATTGGAACTGCTATGTAGGCTTTTGTTTACCGAGGGTTCGAATCCCTCTCTTTCCGCACCTTTCTTTACCTAACTCACCAATGTTACTGACCGCAATGTATCAAATAAGAATGGATCCCATTATTCCAACTTTCTTTGATATGGATTCTCTATTCTTAATTTCTGCGATACGGAAAATACCAGAAAGAGTAGGCAAGAGATTCCAATTTTCCTACCCGATCCACGTCTATGATACATGAATGGGAGGAAAATCTCCGGATCAAACTCCTTACCCCCTTTTTTTGTTTTGTTCTTTCCTTTATTTAGACGCGAGGGAAGATAAAAATGATTCGAAACCTTAACCCTTATTATTAATTTATTAATAAAATTAGAATTTATAATTCTATTTTTATATTTATTTATTTTATTATTTTAGTTAGGTTTAAGTCTGACGAGAATAATATTCTACAATTAGCAATTCATTTATTTTCAAACCAACCCATTTACTATCTATTATTTGATCGACTAATCCTTTATATTGGAATGGGTGAAGAGTCAAATGTTTTGGTAATTCCTCACGGGGGATGAATCAAGATAATTTTGAATCAGAGCTCGAGACTTTTGGTCATCCCTCGCTGTAATAATATCTTGGGGTTTGCAGCGATAACTTGGTATATCTACTATACGCCCATTAACTAAAACATGTCTATGGTTAACTAATTGGCGGGCTTGAGGAATAGTCGAAGCCATACCCAATCGAAAAAGTATATTATCCAAACGCATTTCAAGTAATTGTAGTAAAACCTGACCCGTTGACCCTTTAGCTTTTCTGGCGATACAAACGTATTTAAGCAATTGTCGTTCTGAAAGACCATAATGAAAACGCAATTTTTGTTTTTCTTCTAAACGAATACGGTATTGAGATTTTTTACCGGAGCGCGATTGGTTTCTAAGATTGCTTCCGGCTCTAGGCGGCCTTTTACTGGTTAGTCCCGGTAAAGCCCCCAGACGGCGTATTTTTTTGAAACGAGGCCCTCTGTAACGCGACATAAAGACTCCTTTTTAAAATTTCATAAACCTAAATTAAAACTAAACTAAATGATAAATATGAATATGATAAATGAAGCGAAATCTACTAAAGTATTGTACGACAAAGAGGAATTAGAATTAGATGAATTATATCAATATCCGAACCTTATTGTATATATGAAATAAATGTATATATGAAATAAAAAGGGGGGTTCTTTTCTTGATTTGTTTTACAGAGATCGAACTCCTCCAATTTTTATTCATAATTGGAAGTTGCTACGACATAATAGATCGGTGATTCTTGTAAAAATAAAAAGAAAGGAGAAAAAGTCTTTTCCATTTCATTTTTTTTATTTCAAAAAGCCATTATCATTATCAATTATGTAATATCATTATCAATTATGTAAAAAAAAAATCAAAACAAATAGAGAAAAGCCGGCTATCGGAATCGAACCGATGACCATCGCATTACAAATGCGATGCTCTAACCTCTGAGCTAAGCGGGCTCACATAACAGAAATTTCGCATACATAGGAAATTATTAACCTGAGATCTTATTATTTATTAAGTGTTTGTTCTTAGCTATTCATAATGAATATAGAATATAATTTCAAATAAATATGAAATATTTGATATTCTTTTTTTTAATATTTTGATTCTACTATTATATATACATTCTATTTTATATACATTATATTCTAACATTATATTCTAACATTATATAACACATAATTCTATTTATATTAGTTATATTAGAATTATTATATATATATAATATATAATAAATTCAATTTTCTAATTTTATATTTTCATTTTATATAACATTTTATATAATTAGATTACAATATTCTTCTACATTAAGATTTAATATGTCTAGATTTATAGAAATCGAAAAAATTTTATTAAAAAAAAAAGTGAATTTTTTTTAAGTAATTATAATAGAATTAAGTAATTATAAATTCGATAGGAAAAAGATAACAATAAAAAAGAATGAAAGAAAGAGAAAGGCCCAATCCAGATCATAATGAAACATTCCCTTGTTTTCATTCGGAAAGGTGAAAACTAAGACGAAAAAAAAAGAATCGACCGTTCGACTATTCCAAATTGCATGATCAAAATTATATAAAGAGGGGCATAATATATATATATATATGTGGTATATATCTATCTATATTGAATTGGGAATACAGAAATGATAAAATCATTTCGGATTGGACCAAATATGGGTATCCGATAAAGATGAAAGAAGATAGAAAAGAAATCAAATAGAAGGAAACACATTTTTCGGCATAGGAATCCGTATCTAATGAATTCAACCGTTTCGGCATAATTTAAATGAAAAAAAAAAAGCATCCTAATGAGATCCTAATCTCAAAGAAAAAATAAGGGGGGGATATGGCGAAATTGGTAGACGCTACGGACTTAATTAGATTGAGCCTTGGTATGGAAACCTACCAAGTGAGAACTTTCAAATTCAGAGAAACCCTGGAATTAACAATGGGCAATCCTGAGCCAAATCCTGTTTTCCGAAAACAAAGAAGAGTTCAAAAAGTGAGAATAAAAAGGATAGGTGCAGAGACTCAATGGAAGCTGTTCTAACAAATGGAGTTGACGGGATTTCGTTTCATTAGTAAAGTAATCCTTCCATCGAAACTCCAGAAAAGAAAGGATCAAAGATAAACGTATATATACGTATACGTACCGAAATACTATCTCAACTAAATTAATGACGACGCCGAATCTCTATTTTTTTTGAATATTTATATAAGAAATGAAAGATGTAAATCGATTCAAAGTTGAGGAAAGAGTCGAATATTCATTCATCAAATCATTCACTCCATCATAATCCGATAGATCTTTTGAAGAACCGATTAATCGGACAAGAATAAAGATAGAGTCCCATTCTACATGTCAATGCTGACAACAATGAAATTTATAGTAAGAGGAAAATCCGTCGACTTTAAAAATCGTGAGGGTTCAAGTCCCTCTATCCCCAAAAGTCCCGTTTAACTCCTTCATTTTTTATCCTATATCCTCTTTTTTTTTTTCNTAGTAGTTCAAAATTCGTTATGTTTCTTATTCATTCTATTCTTTCACAAACGGATCTGAGTAGAATTTGTCTTTTTCTTATCACAAATTTTGGAATAGGTAATGGAATATGTAATATAATATATATGAATATGATACACTTAAATTATAAATGATAAACGTACAAATGAACGTGTTATCTTCGAGCAAGGAATCATTCAAATGAATGATCAACAATACATACCATTCCTCGTACTGAAATTTACAAAGTCGTCTTTTTGTTTTGAAGATCCAAGAAATTCCATGGCATGGATAATACTTTGGTAATCTTTTTTTTTCGTTGACATACACTCAAGTAATCTCTTAAAATCAGGATGACGCATCAAGAATAGTCGGGATAGCTCAGCTGGTAGAGCAGAGGACTGAAAATCCTCGTGTCACCAGTTCAAATCTGGTTCCTGACACATGATTAATTCGTATGAGTATCTTTTCCACATATTTATTAAAATGTTTGAAGGTCAACATACAGATTCATTAGGAATCTAGATCATCATACATATTTATCCATCTAGGTGTCTGGAGATATACTCTTTCTAGATGAGTAAAATGTATATTTTATGTATATAATAATAGAAAATTCATTCTTAGATTTTGTTTCCTTTTTTTATTTATTACTATACTACTGCGCTTCCAAAAAGAAAGTTAATACTCCATTTCGAAAGGTTAAATTAATTGGTTGAAAGACCTAAAAGTCTAGTCTAGGGAAATTGAGGGATGGGAATGATCAAAATTCATCTCAGATACATTACAAATAGAATCCGACCCCTTTCTTTCATTTCTTTGTATTTTTTTCCTATTGTATTCATTTTCCTCTATGTTACTTTTTAGGGGCCATCTAAGTAATGTTGATGTGCGCGGTACATAGTTCATGATGCAGAACTTTTTTAGTTCATCCTATTGGCTCGGCTCATCCGAAATAAGTATGTTAAAATTTTTAGAGTCTCACTAAATCCCTACATTTTTTTCTTTTTGGATTTTTTTCTATTTAGCCCATCGATAATAATATGAATGAGACCTCGGTTATTCTATCTGATTTAACTTCAATTACTTTGTCTGATCTATAAAAGAACATACAGATATTTCTTGAATATCTGGAGTTGTAGAAGTGAGGATTAGTTTCTTATTTTTATTATTTAATTTATTTAATGAGCATCTTGTATTTCATAAAAATTGGGGGCAATATAATCTTTACGTAAAGGCCATCCTATCCAACTTTCGGGCATTAAGATACGTTTCAGACGTGGATGATTATCATAAGAGATTCCCAACATATCATAGGATTCCCTTTCTTGAAAATCCGCACTTTTCCAAACCCAGAAAACAGAGGGAATTCTAGGATTTTTCCTTGGGACAAATACTTTTATGCATACCTCTTCTGGTTGATCTATCCCATACTCTATTCTCGTAAGATGATACACACTAGCTAACAGTCCTCCTGGTGCTACATCATAGGCACATTGAGAACGTAGATAATTGTAACCATATACATATAAAATGACAGCAATGGAATGCCAATCCTCGGGCTTTATTTGTAAAGTCTCTATTCCTTGGTAATCGAAGCCCAAAGATCTATGAACTAGCCCATGTTTGACTAGCCAAGCCGACAAACGACCCTGCATTTTTTTATCTCTCCCGCTTTTTTATTTGTATAAGTTTTGTATAAGTATTTCAGATTTCCGATTACGATGAAATTTTTGAAGATTGACTTATTATTATTTTGTACAAAAAAAAGGATCCTGCCTAATTCACTACTTCGTGGGAGGATACTGAACTTTTGTATTTGACAAATGTTTCAGAAGGTATCTCTGAAGTATATGGTGGTTGATAGAGTAATCCTTGATTATAATTTCCAATATGAGTACTGCGTCCAACACGAAACTTGTGCTGAGTAGTAAAACACCTATTCTCCTGTTGAGACCCAATTCGATCTTCATAGATTTCTCGAGATATTTTCTTACGAAGTTTTGTTATAGCATCTATAATGGCCTCCGGTTTAGGCGGACAGCCCGGCAAATAGACATCCACAGGAATTAGCTTATCTACGCCTCGAACAGTACTATAAGAATCGGTACTGAACATTCCCCCTGTAATGGTACAGGCCCCCATAGCAATAACATATTTCGGTTCAGGCATTTGCTCATATAATCTCACTAAAGAAGGAGCCATTTTCATTGTTACTGTGCCTGCCGTTAAAATTAGATCTGCTTGTCTAGGACTAGATCGTGGTACCAATCCATAACGATCAAAGTCGAATCGCGAGCCTAGTAATGAAGCAAATTCAATGAAGCAACAACTGGTACCATAGAGAAGCGGCCATAAACTGGAGAGTCTTGACCAATTTGAAAAATCATTTAATGTAGTTGAAATAACTGAATTTTGGGTTGTTCGATCAAGTAAGGGAAACTCAATGGAATTCATAACTGTCTCAATTTTTTTTTTATTGTCTAAATATTCAAGAATTAAGACCAGACCACTCTAATGCTCCCTTTCGCCATGCATAAACTAAACCAACAATTAGGATAAGCACGAAAATAAAAGCTTCTATAAATACGGATACTCCCAATACATCGAAACTCATTGCCCATGGATAAAGAAAAACCGTTTCAACATCAAAAACAACAAAAACGAGAGCAAACATATAATAACGGATTCGAAATTGTAACCAAGCATCTCCCATTGGTTCTATTCCCGATTCATAACTAGAAAGTTTCTCTGGCCCTTTGCTAATCGGGGCTAAAATTCCAGAAATTAGAAATGCTAAAACAGGAATAATACTCGATATTATTAGAAATGCCCAAAAAATATCATATTCGTAAAGCAAAAACATAGACGTACTCCTATGAATGTGGAAAATATGAAAATATACCGGATTCGTCAATTCGAATTTGAATTAATTGGCAATTCAAACTGTTTCTAATTTTGAACGAACCCCCGAGTTTCGTTTGTTTACTTTGGTACATATCTCATTTCAAGATATAAATAGAACTATAAACTATATATTTTAGTTCGGTGTATAACGTACAAAGAAAACACAAATAAAACTCTCGCGCTTTCGCCCCATTTCAGATTCTCTTTAAAGTAATTTCAAATTGAAATCATTTTTTTTTTTATTCTCTTTATTTTCTTATGATTATTTGTATAATCATAATAGAAAATCAGAATCTAAAAA
>CM039439.1:21056983-21061983 GCA_022379115.2 Bauhinia variegata
ACCCGATGCCTACATTGCATTTGCGGGTAAAAGAGTAATTGAACAAACATTGAATACGACAGTACCTGAAGGTTCACAAGTGTCTGAATCTTTATTCGATAAGGGCTTATTCGATTTCATCCTACCACGTAAATTTTTAAAGTTAACTCTGAGTGAATTACTTCAGCTCCATGGTTTTCGTCCATTAAATGACATAGATGAATCAAAGTCAAAATCCAAAGAGTGAATTTTTCGTTGGTAACATAAGATTTAACTGCAGAAAGAATCGTGTGGATAATTTTTTTACAGATATTCATGATTACTAATCAGGAAACCCCTATCCTATAAAAAAAATGAATTCTTTCTTCCGCGAAATTAGGCAAGAGGAAGAAAAAGGGTTTCATCTTCTTTTATATTTCTATAATTTGATTTATATATAATTTTTAAGAATATAATAAATTTTCATTTTTTTTTTTTTTAATGAAAAAAAAATTTGAAATTATCAGAATCAGACAAGAATCCAATTTTAAAGACAAGAACAAGGTAATAAGATAATAAAAAATAAGTAAGAATAATAAAAAAAGTATATTATCATCACAGTTAGAAATAGAAAGATAAATAAGTTGACTTATTTAGTTCGACATTCCTTGTACTTTGTGTACTTTTGATTATTTTTATCATATATTTATTATATTATTATATATTGTATATCTTATATATTCAGTACTTATTATATATATATACTCACTTAGATATACTTAGTATAATTATATATGAATTCTAGTGATTATCAAATCTTTTTATAACAATATAAAAAATAACAGGTACAAATATTAAATCGAGGTACCCATTCTATGACAACTCTGAGCAACTTACCCTCTATTTTTGTCCCTTTAGTGGGCCTAGTATTTCCGGCAATTGCAATGGCTTCCTTATTTCTTCATGTTCAAAAAAACAAGATTTTTTAGATACGCACAGTAGAGACAAATCTCATCTATTTTTTTAGATCTATAAGCAATTCAATGAATTACTCATAAAGGTTTACAAAGGTTTCCATCAGAATGGTGTTAGTTGATGAGAGTTATTTCGGAAACAAAAAGTTGATGAGAATTACTTCGGAAACAAAAAAAAAGTCAAATTCATTTGGGTTATTCTCCCAATTCCAATAAAATACAACTGGGTCTAGTATGGGTTGGCGATCAGAACGTATATGGATAGAACGTATAACGGGGTCTCGAAAAATAAGTAATTTCTGCTGGGCCTTTATTCTTTTTTTAGGTTCATTAGGTTTCTTATTAGTTGGAATTTCCAGTTATCTTGGTAAGAATTTGATATCTTTATTTCCGTCTCATCAAATTCTTTTTTTTCCACAAGGGATCGTGATGTCTTTCTATGGAATCGCGGGTCTCTTTATTAGCTCCTACTTGTGGTGTACAATTTCGTGGAATATAGGTAGTGGTTATGATCGATTCGATAGAAAAGAGGGAATAGTGTGTATTTTTCGTTGGGGATTTCCTGGAAAAAATCGTCGTATTTTTCTCCGATTCCTTAGGAAAGACATTCAGTCCATCAGAATAGAAGTTAAAGAGGGTATTTATACTCGTCGTGTCCTTTATATGGAAATCAGAGGACAGGGGGCCATTCCCTTGACTCGTACTGATGAGAATTTGACCCCACGAGAAATTGAACAAAAAGCAGCGGAATTGGCCTATTTCTTGCGTGTACCAATTGAAGTATTTTGAAAAAAAAAAATGAACTGAAGGATAAAATAAATAGGAATGCTTTCTTAAAAAAAAGGGGGGAATAGATTTATAGGTTCTATGACTTATAATAGTAATAGATAATCGAACTTATGCTTAACAGAAATATTATTATCATATAAAGTTGACGAATGAGGTGAAGGTGAGTTCATTAAAGACGACGAAAAATGGCAAAAAAGAAAGCATTTATTCCCCTTCTATATCTTACATCTATAGTCTTTTTGCCCTGGTGGATCTCTTTCTCATTTAATAAAAGTCTAGAATCTTGGGTTACTTATTGGTGGAATACTGGGCAATCCGAAATTTTCTTGAATGATATTCAAGAAAAGAGTATTCTAAAAAAATTCATAGAATTAGAGGAACTATTCCTCTTGGATGAAATGATAAAGGAATATCCGGAAACACGTCTACAAAACCTTCGTATCGGAATCTACAAAGAAACGATCCAATTGATCAAGACGCACAATGAGGATCGTATCCATACGATTTTGCACTTCTCCACAAATATAATCTGTTTCGTTATTCTAAGTGCTTATTCTATTCTAGGTAATCAAGAACTTATTATTCTTAACTCTTGGGTTCAAGAATTCCTATATAACTTAAGCGACACAATAAAAGCTTTTTCTATTCTTTTATTAACTGATTTATGTATAGGATTCCATTCGCCCCATGGTTGGGAACTAATGATCGGTTCTGTCTATAAAGATTTTGGATTTGCTCATAATCATCAAATCATATCTGGTCTTGTTTCCACTTTTCCAGTCATTCTAGATACAATTTTTAAATATTGGATTTTCCGTTATTTAAATCGTGTATCTCCGTCACTTGTAGTGATTTATCATTCAATGAATGACTGAAAAAAATGATCCACTTATCATGTTTCTTACTTTGTACATAAGCTAAACATTCAAAATTGTATTTATTCTTTTTTTTCTTTTTGTTTCTACTCAGCCAAGGGATTCTTCCTATATTCCAATAAAATGATTTCAGTAAATAGCAGAATCATCGATAGGGAACTATATTAGCAACCTACCTTAATTTTATTGTAGAAATTTTCAGAATCAATGATTGGACCATGCAAACTAGAAATGCCTTTTCTTGGATAAAGGAAGAGATTATTCGATCCATTTCCGTATCGCTCATGATATATATAATAACTCGAGCACCCATTTCAAATGCATATCCTATTTTTGCACAGCAGAGTTATGAAAATCCGCGAGAAGCAACCGGCCGGATTGTATGTGCCAATTGCCACCTAGCTAATAAGCCTGTGGATATCGAGGTTCCACAAGCGGTACTTCCTGATACTGTATTTGAAGCAGTTGTTCGAATTCCTTATGATATGCAAGTGAAACAAGTTCTTGCTAATGGTAAAAAGGGGGCTTTGAATGTGGGGGCTGTTCTTATTTTACCAGAGGGGTTTGAATTGGCTCCCCCCGATCGTATTTCGCCTGAGATTAAAGAAAAGATAGGCAATCTTTCTTTTCAAAACTATCGCCCCGCTAAAAAAAATATTCTTGTAGTAGGCCCCGTTCCTGGTCAGAAATATAGTGAAATCGCCTTTCCTATTCTTTCCCCCAATCCCGCTACTAAGAGAGATGTTCACTTCTTAAAATATCCCATATATGTAGGCGGGAACAGGGGAAGGGGTCAGATTTATCCCGACGGGAGCAAGAGTAATAATAATGTTTATAATGCTACAGCCGCAGGTATAATAAGCAAAATCATACGAAAAGAAAAAGGGGGATACGAAATCACTATAGTGGATTCGTCGGATGGACGCGAAGTTATTGATATTATACCTCCAGGACCCGAACTTCTTGTTTCAGAGGGGGAATCTATCAAACTTGATCAACCATTAACGAGTAATCCTAATGTGGGTGGATTTGGTCAGGGGGATGCAGAAATAGTACTTCAAGATCCGTTACGTGTCCAAGGTCTCTTGTTCTTCTTGGCATCTGTTATTTTGGCACAAATCTTTTTGGTTCTTAAAAAGAAACAGTTTGAAAAAGTGCAATTGTCCGAAATGAATTTTTAAGGTACGCGGATTTATAAACATATTAAGTACGTAAGAAGAACTAAATATGTATTGATAATTATGTAATTCTGTATAATTCAAAAATTATGAAAAGCTCTTTTTCTACCATATTTATAGAATAACTTCTACCGCAATACTAGTCAGTCATAGTGGGTATATTGTAAATAAGACTATTTGACTTTACCTATTCTTTCTTTTTTTTTCTCAACCCCAATAAATTGGACAAATAAAATTATGTCACTGTTTTCAGATTTGAATGTCATAGAATATATATATGGTTTTCTATTTTAATATAAGAAAATTCGACTAGATATTAAACATAAGAAAACGTAGAATATAAAGCACAGTATAAATAGAAATGGGGTAAAGTTAAAGTAAAAAGGGATTCTAGGAGCGATTATTTTATTTGTCTTCCTAGAGCCCTTCTTCCTTGTGTCGAAATAAATATGAAAAATAGAATAATGTTTTTTGATCCCGTTCGTCAAAGAATCCTATTCTTAGTTTCTATTTTTTTCCGAGTTTTTATTAGAACCTTTTTTATGACATAGAATATTTTTTTTATTGCACATACCATATAATATAAGAAGTAGACGTAGTGGACAAACAAAAAAGATAGGGAATTTGATTGAGCAAATAGAACTTCTTCAATGAACTTTTTTATACAAAAAAAATGAAACCTTGATTAGATAGTAAAATATTATATACTAAAATAAATAGAGTTAGAGTAAGATTCTATTAATTAGTATAGAAAGGGTTTGGTTCGCGTGATATCTGATCGATAGAAAAATAGAAATTCTAATTAATTCTATTATGTCGCCCAGAAAAAGTAAATCAAGTGTTCTTTCTTTGAAAGTATCGACAGATATTATTGCAGAACATCTGTTCTGAATCAATTAATGAAGTTCATTTTTCAAAAACATCATCAGAAATAAATGAAATGGAATTTTTTGAAACATCGGAAAAAGTTATCCATTTTCTCATTTATACGAATAAAAAATCTTATGATTATTAAGAACTCAACGGGACCCCCTCTTTCTTTGTCGAATTCGAGGAGATCCCATTGAGTTCTTACGCTTTCATTTCTAAAACTCAGTTCATTCGATTACTACAGGGATGAACCCAATCCAGAATATGAACCATAAAAGAAAACACCAATTAAACCGATCACAGGAATAGCAGTTACAGTACCTATTATCCAAAGAGGAATCCGTCCAGTAGTATCG
>CM039439.1:21064483-21066856 GCA_022379115.2 Bauhinia variegata
TCTCGATCTAACAACAAGAATGGAATCACGCTCTGTAGGATTTGAACCTACGACATCGGGTTTTGGAGACCCGCGTTCTACCGAACTGAACTAAGAGCGCTTTATTTTCATAAAAAATTTTATGTGACCTCCAAAAATAAATAAATCTTGCATGCGTATACTATCATAATATATATATATATATATATTCTATATAGAAATATATAGAAAATAGAAATAGAACTTTCATAATATATATATTGATATGAAATATGTATGTACAATTTTAATTGATCTCAATTGATCCCTTGTTACTGCTCATAAGATAAGTAATAGTTAGGGATAGGGATGACAGGATTTGAACCCGTGACATTTTGTACCCAAAACAAACGCGCTACCAAGCTGCGCTACATCCCTTTCAATTGGTTTACAGTACCATTGTAAAGAATCTTTGTCTTATTTTCCACATTTTTTTTTTTAAATATCTAATGAATTGTTATCTATTTCAATCTGAATTAGGGATTCTGTGTACAAATACAAGTGGTTATTAACTAAATAACCATATATATGTATTACCATTATGTATTACAAATTACAATAAAGAATAAGAATAAAGTAAAGAAGGAGGATTTTAAATGCGAGATCTAAAAACATATCTCTCCGTGGCACCAGTGGTAAGTACTCTATGGTTCGGGGCTTTAGCAGGTCTATTGATAGAGATCAACCGTTTCTTCCCGGATGCCTTGATATTTCCTTTTTTTTAATTCTAGTTATTGACACGGGAAGGGGTGAAGAAGATTAGAGATACAATCAAATATCTGTAACCAATCCCCCCCCTTTTTTTTTAGAGTTAGAATAGAAAAGAGAAAGAATAAAAGTGGATTCAACTTCAGTGAAACCCGGAATCCGGTTCCTAGCTTCAATTGAATTGAATTAAAAATAAATTCTATTTCTATTAATAATAGAGTAAGTCTGGAAATGGAATGGCTAGGATGAGGCAACAATATTCTACAAGAAACTTTAATGAAAACTGAAATACTGTACTGTCATTCTAAATAGAGTTAGAAATCGTTGTATTACTTAATTTTTACTATAACTATGTTGATATTGATTGCAACGAAATCTTTCATAATTTGATTTCGAGTTAGCAACTTCTATTTTTTTTTCCTTTCTTCGCTTCGAATCGGAAAATAGAAGAGTTAAGTGAATCAAAAACCCAAAGGAGGTTCATGGCGAAGAGCAAAGATATCCGAGTAAGGGTTATTTTGGAATGTACCAGTTGTGTTCGAAACAGTGTTAATAAGGAATCAACGGGTATTTCCAGATATATTACTCAAAAGAATCGACACAATACACCTAGTCGATTGGAATTGAGAAAATTCTGTCCCTGTTGTTGCAAACATACGATTCACGGAGAGATAAAGAAATAGATAAAATGGATCGCCTGGGTGTCCCCCCTTTAAGGAACATGAAAAATGTTAATTATATATAACATATATTTAATAGAAATTATAAATATTTCTATTTATATATAAATAGAAACAAAAAAAAAAAAGAAATCCTATTTTGTAAGAAATAGTATTTTCGGTATAAGGAATAAACAAATCATGAATAAATCTACGCGACTCTTTCTTAAATCCAAACGATCTTTTCGTAGGCGTTTGCCCCCGATCCAATCGGGGGATCGAATTGATTATAAAAACATGAGTTTAATTAGTCGATTTATTAGTGAACAGGGAAAAATATTATCGAGACGGGTGAATAGATTGACCTTAAAACAACAACGATTAATTACGATTGCTATAAAACAAGCTCGTATTTTATCTTCATTACCTTTTCTTAATAATGAAAAACAATCTCAAAAAAGGGCGTCGACCGCTAGAACAAAAAGGAAGTCGACCGCTAGAACTACTGGTCTTAAAAAAAAAGGTTTACTCTTCCAAATTAGAATCTAAACTCAAATGAAATTCGGATTAATGTTTTGTTCGAAAATGACGATAATCCAAATTAGATTGTCGTGTTGTAAGAAAAAGGAGAATCGGTGAAGAAGAATAAATCTTTTTTTATTGAACGTGGTTGCTCATTTTGACGACTTTATCATATGATTCTATTTTCTCATACAAATCTCTACTCTACCTTCCCGGAGTTCAGTCTCCGGGGAATTTTTTTTTTATTTTTTTTATGATCTCATTGGAAATAATATAAAGGCAATTCCTACTTAATATAGCTATTTGTGCAAGTATTTTACGATTAATAAGCAACCGACTCTTGTAGAGATTATACAAAAAATAACTATAACTACCGTATACTTTTGTTGGATTCTCACGAATTACTGCATTTATTCGACTAATCCACAAACGACGAAAATCTCTTTTTTTCCTATCTCTATCCCGG
>CM039439.1:21067356-21092356 GCA_022379115.2 Bauhinia variegata
TTTGTAACATCTCCAAAGCCTAGATCAACCTATAAACACACCCTTACGGCTCGGCTGTGGCACCTCTCTAACGATGGCCTTTAAGAGATCAAAGTAAAGCCCAAACTGTGCTACTGCATAAAATGACACCGGTAGACAAGTTGCAGCGTAGATGACATATAAGCCCGTGGACAATTTATCCTTGAGCAAAAAGAAATATGCAGCACAGAAAGAAACTAAAATTGAGGCAATGGACACAAAAAGAGAGCTTAAGCCCAGAAGAAGCTTCAATGGCAAATCTCAGTGAAAATCTTTTGGTTGTTTGCGAGAAGTGAGAATGGCAAGGAACATAACCAATGCAGTAATGGAGAAGCTAAGTGCAAACAGTAAGGTGATTGCAAATACGTTGAATGCAGGTGGCCTTCTAAGTTTGGTTCCCCATCATTATTATTGCCTCCAGGGATTTTGGCTGGATGTGGCAAAGGAAACACCAGCTATGAGTGAAGCCACGACACAGCAAGATTCAGACGTACTTTTTAGCCACTCGCCAGCATCTTCGACGAGTTTCTTGTGACTCTTTTCGAAGATCTCCTCCGGAGTGTCCGTCATGTTTTTTACTTTGGAAAATCAGGTTCCCGGGGACTTTCTTTTTCACATACTGCTCAAAGATAAATTAATATATTAATCAGAGATATAATCTTACAGATATATCGATCGTCTGTGAGCTGTGAGAGCATAGTCGGAAGAAATTAATGGAGTTAGTAATAGATATTTTCTCTTGTGAAACACGAAACACGTAAGTCCCACAACCAGGCCCCTGTCTGCAATCTCAGGTGAAAAATATAAACAAAATTTCAAGTGGAAGCTAACTCTTTTATATATACCTGATACCACTTCATTTCCCATTGCATTAGCATTGCAGCCCCACGTATTTGCCAAGGCTTATATTTCGATACCTGGGCTCCGAAGTGCAACACATTGTTGCTTTTGATCCACTACTTCTATCAGGTTGTTCCGGACATAGTGATTCTTCAATTCCATAAATATGTAAGGTTGTCTGTATTTCACTGCCACATGCAATATGTTCCTTGCCTCATTGGTTCTGTCACGGATGACCGCAGGAAAACTCTCTAGGAGTTTTTGCACCATTTTTTGTTCCCACCAACAATGCTGTCATTAAACTCTTCTCCAATTCTTCGTCTTTTTCTTTATTTAAGAATTTGGTTAACAATGCTTCAAGTGATCTTTCCTCCGTTTCGTCATTTTGTTCTTGTATAAAAGATGCTAGCGATTTTGCTATTCCTATCCGCTGTTTAATTATTGGATTATCTTGCCCCTTCTGTTGAGGCGCACTTATATTTGTCATGGACATAACATGTAACTCAGAAAATCTCGTCTGCCCGTCTTGATCTGGCTCATCCTGAGTAAGGGGATCTCCACCACTATGTGTCCAATCGTAGTCAGAATGTTGCTTAACAAGTTCATTCATGATCTAGACACACGAAGCGAATTTCTGTTTGGCCTCTTTTATGCTCATTAAATCTAAAACAGTATTTAAAAATGCTAGGACAACTCAAATCATTTTGAGTAAACTATAAGAATTATAAACAGGAGATTAAAATGAAAATAGAATAAACGAAATTGAAAACAGATTAAGATTGCGGTGTACCAACTCCTGAAAACTCCAAAATACATATGCATGAATACTTGAAAAACTCAAAACAGGTAGCATAATTTAGTGGGAAATATGAATTTTCAAGATCAATTGAATCTCCGGCTTTTGTCTTGGAGTTCTTTCCGATAACTGATAAAGCAAAGTAGTGCTCAAGGGTCATTGACGACTCAAGCAAACTAATTACAAATGAAACTTAACTAGCACGCATGTTCTGTTCATCTAGGTAACTTGCACAATTTTACTGAGATTAACTGATGAATAAAGGCCTGACATAACTTACCACTACTAATCAACCATGCAAGAACTTGACGAAGTCATAGCATGTGTGGTAATTCTAAGGAAGCTCAAGTTTACCAAGCAATATCGTCCTCTCCTGCAAGTCCTGAGACTAGTTCTGAGGCGATTGCACTTCTACATGAACATCGCACTCAGTTGGAGTGGTAGAATCAGGAACCTTCAGTGGCTCTACAACCATCCAAGGCCGGCACCGCTTTTAAAGGCAGAAGGCCTGCTGGCAAGTACATGAAGCGGTGTGATACCGATTTGATCAACGTTGCTAGCAATTAATTGATCTTTATACAGATGAATAATGGTGAATGCCAAATCTGTCCAGCATGCATATTTAATGCAGAAATTAACAAACTGAACTAACAGTAATAGCTATATAACAGCTAGCGGTAATTAATTAAAATAGTAACCAAGTGTAACGAAGAACAAGAAGTGCTACAAAATTTGATCATAAAAAGAAGATAACTGAAATTAAATGATCTAGTGCTCACCAAAGTGCTCTCTCTGAATGGTGCAGTGAAGAACCATTTCACCCCCTTTCCTTCTCCATAAAGAGAAACAGTAGTGCAGCAAGCTGCACCAGCCAAGATCAACAACCTTAGTGAAGAAAAACAAACCAAGGAAGAATAATGGAACTCCAAGAAAAGATAAGAGAACAAGACTTGTATTATATTTTTGATAATTCTAAATGGAGACTTACATAGGTATTTATAGAACTCTAATGATAAAAGTTTCAGCCGCCTAATTAATTGCTAGTACATAAATCACACGAAACTAAGATTATTGTGAACATAAACTTTTAGAAAAATTAAGGAACATTATTACTTTACTATATTCAATAGTTTATTAATCACACTAAATTAGGATTATTGAGAATATAAACTTTTAGAGAAACTAAGAGACATTATTTTAGAAAATTACTTTACTAATTTTAACACTCCCCCTTAAAGTGATTTTTTGGAAATAATTCCAAGTTTTGAACAAAGCACCTCAAAAGATTTTTTGGAAAGTGACTTGATGAATATACCCGCAATGTTGTCTTACTCTTCACCTTCATTGCACTAATGGTTCCATCCAACACTTTTCTCTAATGAAATGATGTTCCACCTCGATGTGTTTTGTCCTTGCATGACAAACTGGATTGGTGGCAAGTTTTATAGAACTTGATTGTCTCTATAAAGGCTAGTTGAACCATGAATAGGTACATTAAGATCTTCAATGAGTCTTCAAAGCCAAACACATTCTTGTGCTGCAAGTGCAGAAGCCTTGTATTCTGCTTCTAACAAGGAAACTGAATCTTGCTTTTTACTACACCATGAGATTCTAGTACTACCACATAAGAAAACATAATCAGATGTTGATTTTTGATCATCCAAACCTCTCCAGAAAATCAGCATCTGTGAAGTCCAATAGAGAAAAATCTGTTTCCTTCTTCTAGAACAATCCTATGTCAAGAGTAATGTTGACATGTTTCAAAATTTTCTTTGCTACTTCAAGGTGTGGCTTTCATGGAGCTTGCATAAACCTACTAACAAGACCAATAGAGAAAACAATATCTGGCCTTGTTATAGTTAAATAAATTAAACTTTCAACAATAGCCCTAGGATAGGGTTGAGGATTAGGTAATAAGGAGCCTTCATCACTCCTCAACTTGATATTAACATCCAAAGGAGTATAGCACTTTTTGCTATTCTTCAAGCCAAACTTGGCAATAAACTTTTCAGCATAATTTCTTTGAGTTATAAAAATTTCACCTTTCTTTCTTTCAACTTTTAAGCCAAGAAAATGATTCAACTCTCCTAATTTTTCATATCAAAGTGGATAAAGAGTCCATCTTGAAGCTTTGCAATTTCTCCCTTATCATTGCCAGTAGTGATCATATCATCTTCATATAAGAGAACCATGACATGCAAACCAAATTGCTTTTTCACAAACAAATTATGGTCAAAGTCAAAAGCAAGATAACCACAAAATTGCAAGTATTGAGCAATTTTTCCATACCATACCCTTGGAGCTTATTTTAGCCCATAAAGAGCTTTGAGTTTGCAGACAAAATCAAGATGAGAACTTAATTGCCATATAGATGTCTTTATCAAGCTCTCTATATAGAAAAGCATTTTCACATTTAATTGCCATAATGTCCAGCCAAGAGAAGCTAAAAATCATAATCTTAATAAAAGTCATCATTGTAACAGGACAGAAAGTTTCTTCATAATCTTCTCCATATTTTTGAGAAAATTCACGGGCAACAACCTTGCTTTATATCTATCTATGCTCCCATAAACTTTGAGCTTTATTTTTTATACCCATCTACAAGACATAGGTTTCACATTCTTGGGTTGGAATAAGATCTCAAGTTTCATTTTTTAGTAAAGCATTTATTTCTTCATCCATGTCAGCCTCCTATACTTTGACACCTTTAGCATCTTCAAAGCATGAAGGTTCTTCATTATCTGCTTGCTTTGCAAAAAATTAGGAGTAGGTGCCTGTAAAATTTTCATCTCAATAACGAGTTGGCTTAACAATATTTCTTGTTATTTTTTATTAGCAGCACCATCTTCTCTTTGATGTTCTTCATATGAACTAGAGTTCCCCTTTTCACTATGATTTTCTTGTGAAATAAAAGAATGAGTGTTGAAAGGAAAAGTTATAATCTCAAGCTCCATAGTTTGATTAGAGTTATAGTAAGATGAAATTTCATCCCTTGACACCACGCACTTATGAGTGAGAGGATCCATGCATTTTTATCCCTTCTTTTGATTATCATAGCCAATAAAAATGCATTTCCTTGCTTTAGTATCAAATTTGTCCCTTTGATTATCTGACACATAAACATAGCAGATGGAGCCAAAGATTCTGAAGTACTTAACATTAGGCTTCTCATCAAATGTCAACTCATAAGGAGACTTCAAGTTGATTGGACTGAGTAGTACCCGATTAATCACACAAGTAGCAGAATTTATACATTCAGCACATAATTCTTTTGGTAGATTCTTTGCATGTATCTAGCTCCTATAAGTCTTCGTAAGATGTCTGAGTTTTCTGTCAGCCACTTCATTTTGTTGCAGAGTATGATTACAAGAAAATTCCCTTATAATTCCTTCTTTGTGACAAAAGGAATTAAAAGTATTAGAAGTAAACTCTCTTTTATAGTCAGTTTGAAGCCACTTGCTTTTTCTTCCAAGGAACTTTTCAACAAATTCCTTGAATTCTTTAAATTTGAGAAAAACTTCTGATTTTGCCTTCACAAAATAAACCTAAGTGAATCTAGTGAAGTCATCAACAAATATCGGCATATAACGAAAATCGAAATAAGAAGCAATTGGAGTTGGCTCAAACAAATCACTATGAATACAGTCCAATGAAGCTTTACACTTAGATAGAGACTTATCAAATGGAAGTTTATGATCCTTGCCATATTAACAACCTTCACAACTTTCAGCATCAATAAATCTAGTTATTTTTAGCAGCCCTTTAACTAGTTCTTTTTGCACCATAACTTTAAATTTAGCCATGTTAAGGTGCCCAAGCCAAGCATGCCATATTGAAGCAGTATCATAACTACTCAATTTTTCAATAAAGGAAGTTTAAGTTGATAAAACAGACACATCATTAACTATTTTACCGATATGAACAACAACAACTTTTAAATCATCAATATTTCAAAGAGGGCCAATAGGACATAATCTCTAGCATCCACAACATTTGAAACTAAGAAGAGATTCTTTGTCATACCTGGGATATAATACACATTGTTAAGTGTAATAGCATTGTTTTTGCTCCTATTGATAACAATTGTCCCCTCCTTCTCTACATAGTGAATTATGTTATCTACAGTAACAAATGCATCTTTCCCTTGATAAGGATGAAGACTTGAGAATTTAGAGGCATCATCAATCACATGATGACCACAACTAGAATCCACAATTCAATCATTTCCTAAGTCGACTAAAGTAGGATTAGATGTAACTCTGGCCATAAAACACTTCCCCAGTCTTCTTCATTATTTTGAGAAGAATCTCCTTTGTCTGTCTTTTCAGCTTCAGCCTAATTTCCTTGCTTCAACTTGACACAATATTTTTTCTTTATGTGTGCAAGTTTACTGCACTGATAACACTTGAACTTTTCCTTCCTAAAGATGGAAGAAGGAGAGACACTGTTGTTGGATTCTGAATCAGATTTTTTCCCTTTTGGGTTGAAATTTTTCTTTCTCTCAGTTAAAGAGAACATTTTTATTATCAATATCTTTATCATTATTAGATACAGATAATCCAACCATTTGCATGGCCAAGGATTCTGGGGAAGACAACAGATTTTTAAATTCTTCCAAGGATGGTTGTTGAGCCCACCCTTGAATTGAGGTGACATAAGGAATATATTCCAGCTTCAACCCATGAATAATATGCTGCCTTATACGAGCTTCAGAAATAAGCTCTTCTTGATCTAGAGCAGAAATTTTTGAACATAGATTTTTAATTTTGAAGAAGAATTGAGCAATGGAAAGATCTCTTTGAGAAGCATTTGTAAGTTGATTCTCTAGAAGTTGCAAGCGATCCACATCTTGAATAGCCTATCAAAGTTTTGCCAAATCTCGTGGCAGCGGATGATGTGCTCAAACATTTCATTAGAAATAGACCTCTTCAAGGAAAATTCAGCCTTGGCATTTTTCTGTCTCCATTGCTTGAAAGCCTCAACATTATTTTCTGAAGCAATAGTGTCATCTCTACCAACAACTTCCCAACGGTCTTCTCTAATGAGATAAGATTCCATATAAGTCTTCCATACTTTATAATTGGATTGGTTTAACAGCTCCATATTAAATCCAATAACACGACCACTAGAATCCATTTGGAATACTGGTTGATTTTCTTCACAAGAGATCTTTACACAGGGCTAATACCATAAAGAGAAACAATAGTGCAGCAAATAACACTAGCCTAAGATCAATAACCTTAGTGAAGAAAAACAAACCAAGGAAGAATAATGGAACTCCAAGAAAATATAAGAGAACAAGACTTTTATTATATTTCTGATAATTCTGAATGGAGAATTACATAAGTATTTATAAAACTTTAATGATAAAAGGTTCAGTCTTCTAATTAATTGCTAGTTCATTAATCATACTAAACTAAGAATATTATGAACATAAACTTTTAAAAAAATTAAGAAATATGATTACTTTACTATTTTCAACAATACATGAATCACACAAAACTAAGATTATTGAGAATATAAATTTTTAGATAAACTAAGAGACATTATTCCAAAAAATTATTTTACTATTTTCAACACTCTAGGGGGTGTCAGTTTTAACTGAATGGAGGTAAAGGAAGGTCTCTTTGTGACCGCGAAGAGCAGCCAAGAAAAGAGGAGTCTCTTCTTCCTCGTGCAAAGGGGTATCCTTTCGCTTATTCTTAGCTCTAAGAGCCTTCTTGGTAGCGTCGGGGTCTTCTCCATAGCATCATGAAGTTTTACAAGATTTCTGTCTCCGCACCGTGAGTGGCAGCCACGTGCAATACAGTGTCTGCGGAATTGGTAATCTTTTCAGCGTAAAACTCTGGATGGGCCAGGAAAATTTCAATAACTTTTTCCCAATTTCGTGCAAACAGATATTTCTCGACGTCTTGTATTGTTGGTGAATTTTGTTGTGGTGTACCCATGGTGATGTAGGAGAGATAGTACTGAAGGCACAACAGCAAAATGATTATACAGGCTGGGAAGAGCTGGCAATGTTCATAATGCATGCAGTATAGTAGCAAACCCGGTTTCGGTAGTTTTATAAGCTAAAGCCCCTCTCAAAGCATTGGTTTCTCCAAAAGTGAGAAGCTAAACAAATATAAACAATAGCCACTTACCTGATCTTACTTTCGTGTAATACAATGAACGCTTCTTTATCAGCCTGGTTTCCTAACTTTTTCTTTCTTTCTTTTTTTTTTTTTTTTTTCTAAAAGATAATGCAGCAGATGATTTCGAGGCAATCTAATCTTCATTCTTAGGAAAGAAGGATTTCATCTTACTTGCATTGCAGATCTTGGCCGTTGTGTCATTTTGTCGAACACATGTTGCATGCACATACGTAAAGCAAAGTAGAGCAAAGGTATCTGTAACTCGAATAGATGCTCAACAGCGTGAGAATGACAAAATGGAGTTAGAGCCAGTATATCTAACCTTCCGTTTTTTTTTTTTTTTTTGCTTCCTTCTTTCTTCCCTTTTTATACGTGTTTCATGGAGTTATCTTGTACGTATAATAATGCTTTCCTTAATTAACAGCTTTGTTGGATTTTAGTAGAAGGGAAGCTTACCTAATATTTTCCTTAATTCTCCACGAATAATTTATAATGTATATCCAAATCTCACGTAATCATATAATTGTTTGAGTGACGTTTAAATTTTTCTTTTATTTTTTAAAAAAATCGGAAGATATATTTAAATCTAAATTTATAATTTGTATACTTATCTAAATATAATATAATTTTTTGATGAGTAAATTTAATATAAAAATTTGAAATCTTGAATACAGATAAAAAAAAAAAACTTGAATATGTTTTGTTGGGTTCCAGGAGAAAGTATATCTTAAGAAGAAAAATTATCTAATTACTTAAAATTAATTTTACTTTTAAGTGAGATGATAACACTCCAGATAAAACCCCCCAAAAAAAAAATCTTGCGTTATATAATAAAAAAAGAAAAAAATTAACAACGTAACACAAGTTCACCTTTTTTTTTTTTTTGGGTATCTCCTTACTAAAAATAAAAAATAAAAACACTACTTGACCAAAAATTGATTATATAAAAATAAAATAATAAGATTATGAAGATATTTCACATATTGTTTTTATAGCTAGATAGCATCGTTTTATCTCATGTTTCAACTTTTAACCGTTTTATTTTAATTCTGATTAAAAAAAAAAAAGCTCTACTTTTAGTAAAATTTTAAGTTGATGTCAAAGTAACTTAAATGTGTGTTTGGCCAAAAAAAAAAAAAAACACTGCTGATTTACTTTAGAGATTATATGGATATCATCAAAGTTGTTTGATAAAGTGAAAATAAAAATTATAATTTTTAAAAGTTAACTTTTGAAGTACTATTTAAAGTAGTATTTTATTCTAAAAATTAGTTAATAATAATTTATTTCTCATTTTTATCCTTAATTTTTTAAAAAAATTATAAATTTTAGTCTCACCCAATTAACTATAACAACTCAATCTCACTCTCTCTTTTTTATGTAGCCACTCATTTCTTTTTATTCTTCTATTTTTTTCCTCTCCTTTTTCTCTTCTCTTTTTATTTTCCTCATCTCTCTCTTGGTTTTGTATTATTTAATTACATTTACTTAATAGCTTTCTAATAAATAAATAAATATTTAATTATTTAAAGAATTAATTAATAATAAATAAATAATAAATTAATTATTTAGTAAATAAATAAAATCAAATTATATTTAATCTCATATATATATTTTTAATTATTTAACGCATATTAACTAGTTATATAATTAATTTTGTCAAACAATTTTAATTTAATTACTTAACTATATAATTATATGTTTTTAGTTATATCTTATCATTATGCATGATAACTTCATAATTTTTAACTAATTTTGCGAAACAAAGCTTGCGACTAAAAAAAGTCAAAAAGGTTGATTAGTATTATTATTATTACTATTATTTTAATGTTGCGCTGACTGATTAAGTTGTAGTTAGAGATTCAAGATATATATATATATATATATATATATATTGTTTGTGTGTATATTTGGCATTGTTCATTAAAATTTTAAAAATTTAAGATTTAAAGGTTTAGATAATGTATAAAATGTTTGAGATTCAATCTTTTTTCATGAAATTAAAGCAAAATTCAATCTTATTATTTAACATGAAATGACACATCCTTACATACAAGATCTCAGAGAAAACAAAAACAAAAGACTCTTGGTCCAAACCATAACATTAATCCATAAAAAAATAATAATGTTTCAATACCATAAAAGTAAATTTCGTCAAAACCAACTTCAAAACATTATTTGTTTATTTTTCCTGGGAGATTTGTAACACCTCCAAAACTTAGATGAAACTATAAATTATCATCCCTATAACTTGGTTGTGGCACCTCTTTGAGGATGGCTTTCAGTAGATCCAAGAAGAGAGGAAGCTGTGCTACTGCATAAAATGATACTGGTAGACAAGTTGCAGTGAAAATGATAAATACACCAATAGACAATTTATCCTTGAGCACAAAGAAATGTCCGGTGCAGAAAGAAATTAACATCGAGGCAATGGACACAAAAAGTGAGCTTAAGCACAGAAGAAGCTTGAGTGGCAAACCTCTACGAAAATCTTTGTGTTGTTGATGAGAAGTGAGAATGGAGAGGAACATTACCATTGCAGTAACGGAGAAACAAAGAGAAGCCATTGAGGTGATAGCAAATATGTTGAATGCAGGGTGGCCTCCTAAGGTTGGTTTCCCATTATCTTCATTAAAGCCCCCAGGGACTTGGCTGGATGTGGCAAAGGAAACGCCAGCTATGAGTGCAGCCACTACAGAGCAAGATTCGGACGTGTTTTTAAGCCACTGGCTACCTTCTTCGACCAGCTTCTGGTGACTCTCAATGAAGATCTCCTCTGGAGTTTCATCATTATTGTTGCTTTGGAAAATCAGATGCTGGGCCTGGAAATCTACTGCTTTTTTCACATACTGCTCAAAGATAAAATAATATATCAACTTATAGTTTGCAATCTCATAACCACATATAGATTAAAAAACAAAAAATATCCAAGTTGAAGCTAACTCTTTCATACCTGATACCACTTGATTTCCCATTGCATTTGCATAGCAGCCCCAGGTATTTGCCAAGGCTTATATTTTGATGCCTTGGCTGCAAAGTGCAGTATATTGTTCCCATTGACATCTACATTCTCTATCAGGTAGCCCCAGTGATCGTATTTCCGCAATTCCATAAATATGTGAGGTTTTCTGTTCTCCACTGCCACATGCAATATGTTCTTTTCCTCCTTGGTTCTGTCAAGGATGGCCACAGGAATTCTCTCTAAGATTTGTTTTACAATTTCGATCACTCCATTTTTTGCTGGTACTAACAATGCTGTCATTCTTTTGTCCATTTCTTCTTGTTCAGGGTCTTCTTTTGGTTGAGCCTCTGGTTTTGATATTAACAATGTGGTTAACATATATATGAAAAAAAAAAAAAAGGTTAATAATGCTGCTAAATGTGCCAACAAGTCAGAGCTGTATTATTCAATCAACTTCTTTTATAGAAAAAAAAAAAGTATAAAAGATGGTTGAGTTATTCTAATCCACTCTTTAAATCATTGGATTACCTTGCTGCATCTGTTGAACCGCATTTACATTTGTCAGGGGACTCGGGCCCGGAGGAGATAAATCAGTATTTGGCTTGTTGAAAACGTCAAGAACCCTCTGCTGCTCGTCCTCAGATTGATCTATAAAGAGATTACTAGCAGAATCCATCCACTCATATTCCGAATTTTGTTTAATAAGTTCATCCATGATCTGGGCACACCATGTGTGTTTCTGTTTGACCTTTTGTATGCCCATTGATCCTAAATCAGTATTTAAAAACAATAGGCCAAAACTAATCATTTTGAGCAGACTATAAGAATTGCAGAGAGTATTGAAATGCCAAGAGAATAAAAGAAATTGAAAAAGATCAAGATTGTGGCGTCCCAATTCCTGAAAGGCTGAAAATATATAGATATAAAGACTTGAAAAACTTCGAACAGCTAGCATAATTTCGCGAGAAATATGAACTTTTATCGCTAGTTGAATCTCTGACTTCTCTCTCTGTGTTTCTTTTGATACCTTCTTTCCAAGTAACTGACATAACAAAGCAGATTGGTCAGGGGCATTGACGTCTCAAGCAAACTAATTGCAAACCATACTTAGCATGTAAGAATGCTGCGATTAGTTGACGAATAAAGTCCGACATAAACATACCACTCTGAAACAGACCCCACAAAAACTCGAAGAATTCATAGCATGTGTGGTAATTCTTCGGAAGCTCGGCTTTATCAAACAATGTTGTCGTCCGTGTATGCGAATCCGGGACTGGTTTTGAGATGGCTCTGCCAATTCAACTTCTACACGATCATCGGACTTACTAGGAACCTTCAGTGGTTCTACAATCATGCCTTTTTGGCAGAACATAATGACACATGTTTTAGAATATTTTTTGGGACTAGCATAAATCAAATTTATATTTAATAGTAGGTTAATAACAGAGTTCCATTCTAACTTCAAATACTTACAGTGGTATATGATTTTGCTCCACCATCGAAAGCGGGTGCCGCTTTCAAAGGCAGAAGGCTTATTGGCAAGGACATGAAGCGATGTGATTCCTTTTTCATCAACACAGCTAGCAATGAATTGATCTCTATACAGATGAATAACGTAGAATGCCAATTCTGTCCATCATACATAATGCAGAAATCAATAAATTGAACTAATGCCTAGAACAGCAGTAATTAATCAAACTAGTAACAAGAATTAAGCACTCACCAAAGTATTCTCTCTGAATGGTGCAGTGAAGAATTGTTTCTCCTCCTAACCTTCTCCAAGGGCGTGTCAGTTTCATTAATGTATCTTCGCTTGAAAACATGCTACTGGCAACTGAATGGAGGTATAAGAAGGTTTCTTTGTGACCGTGAAGAGCAGCCAAGAAAAGAGGTGTCTCTCGATTGTTGTTACGATCAACAACCAACATTGGATCAATTAATACAATGCGCTGACACATAATGGGAGAAGAAGAACTCCTTGCGGCAGCACAGTGCAAAGGGGTATCCCCTTGCTTATTCTTAGCTCCCAGAGCCCTCCTGGTAGCTCTCCAGTCTATGTTCTCCTGCATAGCATCAAGAAATTGTACAAGTGTGTCTTTGGCACCATGAGTAGCAACCACGTGCAATGCAGTGTCTTCTGATTTGGTGACCTTGTCAGTGTAAAACTCTGGATGCTCCTTGAAAATCTCAATGACTTTTTTCCAATCTCGTGCAAACAGAGAATCCTTGATGTCTTGTGACGTATACTGTGTAGCCATGGTGACGTATAGATTGAAGGCACAATTGCAAACTGATTATACAAGCTATGCAGAGCTGGGAATCTTCATATGCAGTAGAAAACCTGGGATCCATGTTTTTATAAGCTAACGCCTCCATCAAAGGATGCTAATGCTACTGTGTGCTGTTAAAAATAATCATTAGTTAGAAAAAAAAATCCCAAAGAAAGGAAAAGGGTTAGGGGTTCTTCCAAAAGTGAGAAGCTAAACAAATCTAGACATTAATGGCCATGGGTCTAATAGTTTAATTCCTTTCGTGTAATACAATAAACGCTTCTTGCCCAGTTGCAGTTTCCCAACTTTTTCTTTTTGCAGAAGAGATAATACAGCGGATAATTCACCTTGTTGGAGAAAGGGGCAATTTAGACGTTCTCATTCACTCAGGAAAGAAGATTTCATCTTACTTGCATGATTGCTGATCTCGTTTCGTTGTGTCATTTTGTCGAACACATGTTTTATGCAGATACGTAAAGCGAAGCAAAGCAGAGGTAAAGTACTGAACAGAAATATGGTCAATAGTGTCAAATGACAAAACAGAGTAAAGCTAATACTCTATGTTTCCAACTTTCCAAACATAAATCTTGGATTCAAGCATATGCTAGTTCATGCTATGAAAGTTGAGGAGAGGAGGGATCTCAATCAAGCCAGCAAGCATCAACATTCGAACATGAAATGCCAAAAACTTGCCATAGAATCCAAAACAAGTTCCAATAAGGGAAAAAAAAAAATCCAAAACAAGTAATTCGTGCGATTAATGCGATTGAAAAACCATCGATTTTTCACTTTTATTTAATTCCAGTTCCGACTATGTAGTTCCAAGGATTAAATAAAAGTTCAAGCTTGTTAAATTTGCGTATAAATCCAAATTGCTACTGCCCAATATGTCCCTATACATCGATCGTATAAATAAAATAAATTTTTATTAGTCAAATATTTTTTTTAAAAAAATTATTGATATCTAACAATATTACTCTTTCAGACTGATAAACTTAAAATTTAGCACATTTATCTTTTACCCAATAAATTAGCATATTTATCATACTTCTTTTTATTATTCCCATATTTATAATATTTTTGAAAAAGGTTTAAAACTTATATTAGCACCATAAACGAAAATTACATTAGACTTTCAGATAAAATTAATTAGATCAGATTTAGATAAGTATACAAATTATAAATTTCGATATAATATCTTCAGTTTTTTTTTTTTTTTTTAAATAAACTTGAGCAGAATAACTTTTTTCTGTATTTGGCAAAGTTATTTGATATGTATATTTTTTTAATTATTGATATAGTGAATAAACTATTAGAACTTTTTGGTAGAATAGAGAGAAATAGTAAGTTTTGAAAATTAGCTTTTTAAATACTATTGAAGTTGCTTTTATTTTAAAAATTAATTATTAATAATTATTTATTATTTTTATCTATAAATTTTTTAACAAATTATGAATTTTATTCTTACACATTTAATCTTAACAACTCAATATCTTTCTCTTTATCGTTATACTTTATTTCTTTTTCTTCCATTTTTTCTCTCCTCCCTATTCTCTTCCCCACCGTTTTCTTCTTGTCTTTTAAAGTTGGGTTTTTATTATTTAATGAATAGATTCATAATAAAAAAATATTCAATTAATTAAATTATAATAAATAAATAATAAAATTAATTATTTAATAAATAAATAAAATAAGTTATATTTAATGTTAATAGTACGTGAATATATATATATATAATTTAACATATTTTAGTTGTATATAAAGCTGATAAAATGAGCTAATCTAATAAGGTTGGTCTAATTTTATTCGATAAAAATACGAGTTTGAGTGAAAAAAAAATTAGATCCAATAAAATGAGAAGTATTAATTTTCCCCTCTTTAATGTTGTCCCCCCTCTCCCTTTTTTTTTTTTTTTTTCATTTCTTCCAAAACTACTCTCGTGCCCTAAATAGACTGCCTCACAGTTCTCTTCTCTTCTCTTTCATTTCTCGTGCACAGATGGGAGCTTGAATTCGGTCATAAAAAGCTAATTGGAGTGTGATTCAGACATGAAGAGCCGTTTGATATGGGAATTGGCCTTGAAGAGCCAATGAGAGTTATTTCAAACATGTATAACCAATAGTGCAAGCTCATCTAGGCGTCGCCATTAGTAGTTATAGGACAATGTATATATTTGTTAACTTAGTTTTTGCATAGATTAGTTGTTGTTAAACTGACCATATGACTTGTTTAAATTTAATTGCTATTTTTATATCAATGTTTTACTTATAATGTTTGTACGTGCTTGAATGTGTATATTGTAACTTTGTTTCACTTTGGACATTTTATATATATCTTGATAACTTAGTTTGTGCTTAATATGTTTTGTCAACTTAGTAATGACTTAGTCATTCTGTTAAACATTTCATATAATGGTGTAATGGTTACACAGAAGGCTTGTTAGGATAATGTATATATAAACTGCACATGTCTTGGTGGCTGACATAAAATGGATGTGCACATCCGTTTAAAAATTAAAATAGCTCTCTACATTCGTTTGCTTCCCAAACGGATGTGCACAACCAATGTGGGGTGAAAACAGATGTGAAGGGTCAATTGGGACCTCACATGGCTGTGCAAAGGTGGTTTCTTCTTGAAACGGATGTGCACAACCATTTTTCCCCTTTACTTGCACTCCCATGGTTGTTTGCACTTTTACATTTTCATTATTTTCTAACATTTTTTCATCTTTATTCAACTAACAAATTTCATATTTTTAAAATAAAATATAAATGAAAGAGAAAAGGTACACCCAAACTTTCGATTTGTGTTAAAACTTCAAGAAGCTATGGAGAAATTTAGTAAAACACGAGAAGAGAAGAGTTAGGGTTACAGGAGGAGAAAACACAAAAGGTTGGGAGGGAGGGGGGAAGAGAGATGAAGCTGCATAAGCAAGGGCAATTTGGGGACAAAAGAAAAAAATTAATGGAGGGGGGGGGGGGGGGGGGGGGGGGGGGGGGGGGGGGGGGGGGGGGGGGGGGGGGGGGGGGGGGGGGGGGGGGGGGGGGGGGGGGGGGGGGGGGGGGGGGGGGGGGGGGGGGGGGGGGGGGGGGGGGGGGGGGGGGGGGGGGGGGGGGGGGGGGGGGGGGGGGGGGGGGGGGGGGGGGGGGGGGGGGGGGGGGGGGGGGGGGGGGGGGGGGGGGGGGGGGGGGGGGGGGGGGGGGGGGGGGGGGGGGGGGGGGGGGGGGGGGGGGGGGGGGGGGGGGGGGGGGGGGGGGGGGGGGGGGGGGGGGGGGGGGGGGGGGGGGGGGGGGGGGGGGGGGGGGGGGGGGGGGGGGGGGGGGGGGGGGGGGGGGGGGGGGGGGGGGGGGGGGGGGGGGGGGGGGGGGGGGGGGGGGGGGGGGGGGGGGGGGGGGGGGGGGGGGGGGGGGGGGGGGGGGGGGGGGGGGGGGGGGGGGGGGGGGGGGGGGGGGGGGGGGGGGGGGGGGGGGGGGGGGGGGGGGGGGGGGGGGGGGGGGGGGGGGGGGGGGGGGGGGGGGGGGGGGGGGGGGGGGGGGGGGGGGGGGGGGGGGGGGGGGGGGGGGGGGGGGGGGGGGGGGGGGGGGGGGGGGGGGGGGGGGGGGGGGGGGGGGGGGGGGGGGGGGGGGGGGGGGGGGGGGGGGGGGGGGGGGGGGGGGGGGGGGGGGGGGGGGGGGGGGGGGGGGGGGGGGGGGGGGGGGGGGGGGGGGGGGGGGGGGGGGGGGGGGGGGGGGGGGGGGGGGGGGGGGGGGGGGGGGGGGGGGGGGGGGGGGGGGGGGGGGGGGGGGGGGGGGGGGGGGGGGGGGGGGGGGGGGGGGGGGGGGGGGGGGGGGGGGGGGGGGGGGGGGGGGGGGGGGGGGGGGGGGGGGGGGGGGGGGGGGGGGGGGGGGGGGGGGGGGGGGGGGGGGGGGGGGGGGGGGGGGGGGGGGGGGGGGGGGGGGGGGGGGGGGGGGGGGGGGGGGGGGGGGGGGGGGGGGGGGGGGGGGGGGGGGGGGGGGGGGGGGGGGGGGGGGGGGGGGGGGGGGGGGGGGGGGGGGGGGGGGGGGGGGGGGGGGGGGGGGGGGGGGGGGGGGGGGGGGGGGGGGGGGGGGGGGGGGGGGGGGGGGGGGGGGGGGGGGGGGGGGGGGGGGGGGGGGGGGGGGGGGGGGGGGGGGGGGGGGGGGGGGGGGGGGGGGGGGGGGGGGGGGGGGGGGGGGGGGGGGGGGGGGGGGGGGGGGGGGGGGGGGGGGGGGGGGGGGGGGGGGGGGGGGGGGGGGGGGGGGGGGGGGGGGGGGGGGGGGGGGGGGGGGGGGGGGGGGGGGGGGGGGGGGGGGGGGGGGGGGGGGGGGGGGGGGGGGGGGGGGGGGGGGGGGGGGGGGGGGGGGGGGGGGGGGGGGGGGGGGGGGGGGGGGGGGGGGGGGGGGGGGGGGGGGGGGGGGGGGGGGGGGGGGGGGGGGGGGGGGGGGGGGGGGGGGGGGGGGGGGGGGGGGGGGGGGGGGGGGGGGGGGGGGGGGGGGGGGGGGGGGGGGGGGGGGGGGGGGGGGGGGGGGGGGGGGGGGGGGGGGGGGGGGGGGGGGGGGGGGGGGGGGGGGGGGGGGGGGGGGGGGGGGGGGGGGGGGGGGGGGGGGGGGGGGGGGGGGGGGGGGGGGGGGGGGGGGGGGGGGGGGTGGGGGGGGGGGGGGGGGGGGGGGGGGGGGGGGGGGGGGGGGGGGGGGGGGGGGGGGGGGGGGGGGGGGGGGGGGGGGGGGGGGGGGGGGGGGGGGGGGGGGGGGGGGGGGGGGGGGGGGGGGGGGGGGGGGGGGGGGGGGGGGGGGGGGGGGGGGGGGGGGGGGGGGGGGGGGGGGGGGGGGGGGGGGGGGGGGGGGGGGGGGGGGGGGGGGGGGGGGGGGGGGGGGGGGGGGGGGGGGGGGGGGGGGGGGGGGGGGGGGGGGGGGGGGGGGGGGGGGGGGGGGGGGGGGGGGGGGGGGGGGGGGGGGGGGGGGGGGGGGGGGGGGGGGGGGGGGGGGGGGGGGGGGGGGGGGGGGGGGGGGGGGGGGGGGGGGGGGGGGGGGGGGGGGGGGGGGGGGGGGGGGGGGGGGGGGGGGGGGGGGGGGGGGGGGGGGGGGGGGGGGGGGGGGGGGGGGGGGGGGGGGGGGGGGGGGGGGGGGGGGGGGGGGGGGGGGGGGGGGGGGGGGGGGGGGGGGGGGGGGGGGGGGGGGGGGGGGGGGGGGTGGGGGGGGGGGGGGGGGGGGGGGGGGGGGGGGGGGGGGGGGGGGGGGGGGGGGGGGGGGGGGGGGGGGGGGGGGGGGGGGGGGGGGGGGGGGGGGGGGGGGGGGGGGGGGGGGGGGGGGGGGGGGGGGGGGGGGGGGGGGGGGGGGGGGGGGGGGGGGGGGGGGGGGGGGGGGGGGGGGGGGGGGGGGGGGGGGGGGGGGGGGGGGGGGGGGGGGGGGGGGGGGGGGGGGGGGGGGGGGGGGGGGGGGGGGGGGGGGGGGGGGGGGGGGGGGGGGGGGGGGGGGGGGGGGGGGGGGGGGGGGGGGGGGGGGGGGGGGGGGGGGGGGGGGGGGGGGGGGGGGGGGGGGGGGGGGGGGGGGGGGGGGGGGGGGGGGGGGGGGGGGGGGGGGGGGGGGGGGGGGGGGGGGGGGGGGGGGGGGGGGGGGGGGGGGGGGGGGGGGGGGGGGGGGGGGGGGGGGGGGGGGGGGGGGGGGGGGGGGGGGGGGGGGGGGGGGGGGGGGGGGGGGGGGGGGGGGGGGGGGGGGGGGGGGGGGGGGGGGGGGGGGGGGGGGGGGGGGGGGGGGGGGGGGGGGGGGGGGGGGGGGGGGGGGGGGGGGGGGGGGGGGGGGGGGGGGGGGGGGGGGGGGGGGGGGGGGGGGGGGGGGGGGGGGGGGGGGGGGGGGGGGGGGGGGGGGGGGGGGGGGGGGGGGGGGGGGGGGGGGGGGGGGGGGGGGGGGGGGGGGGGGGGGGGGGGGGGGGGGGGGGGGGGGGGGGGGGGGGGGGGGGGGGGGGGGGGGGGGGGGGGGGGGGGGGGGGGGGGGGGGGGGGGGGGGGGGGGGGGGGGGGGGGGGGGGGGGGGGGGGGGGGGGGGGGGGGGGGGGGGGGGGGGGGGGGGGGGGGGGGGGGGGGGGGGGGGGGGGGGGGGGGGGGGGGGGGGGGGGGGGGGGGGGGGGGGGGGGGGGGGGGGGGGGGGGGGGGGGGGGGGGGGGGGGGGGGGGGGGGGGGGGGGGGGGGGGGGGGGGGGGGGGGGGGGGGGGGGGGGGGGGGGGGGGGGGGGGGGGGGGGGGGGGGGGGGGGGGGGGGGGGGGGGGGGGGGGGGGGGGGGGGGGGGGGGGGGGGGGGGGGGGGGGGGGGGGGGGGGGGGGGGGGGGGGGGGGGGGGGGGGGGGGGGGGGGGGGGGGGGGGGGGGGGGGGGGGGGGGGGGGGGGGGGGGGGGGGGGGGGGGGGGGGGGGGGGGGGGGGGGGGGGGGGGGGGGGGGGGGGGGGGGGGGGGGGGGGGGGGGGGGGGGGGGGGGGGGGGGGGGGGGGGGGGGGGGGGGGGGGGGGGGGGGGGGGGGGGGGGGGGGGGGGGGGGGGGGGGGGGGGGGGGGGGGGGGGGGGGGGGGGGGGGGGGGGGGGGGGGGGGGGGGGGGGGGGGGGGGGGGGGGGGGGGGGGGGGGGGGGGGGGGGGGGGGGGGGGGGGGGGGGGGGGGGGGGGGGGGGGGGGGGGGGGGGGGGGGGGGGGGGGGGGGGGGGGGGGGGGGGGGGGGGGGGGGGGGGGGGGGGGGGGGGGGGGGGGGGGGGGGGGGGGGGGGGGGGGGGGGGGGGGGGGGGGGGGGGGGGGGGGGGGGGGGGGGGGGGGGGGGGGGGGGGGGGGGGGGGGGGGGGGGGGGGGGGGGGGGGGGGGGGGGGGGGGGGGGGGGGGGGGGGGGGGGGGGGGGGGGGGGGGGGGGGGGGGGGGGGGGGGGGGGGGGGGGGGGGGGGGGGGGGGGGGGGGGGGGGGGGGGGGGGGGGGGGGGGGGGGGGGGGGGGGGGGGGGGGGGGGGGGGGGGGGGGGGGGGGGGGGGGGGGGGGGGGGGGGGGGGGGGGGGGGGGGGGGGGGGGGGGGGGGGGGGGGGGGGGGGGGGGGGGGGGGGGGGGGGGGGGGGGGGGGGGGGGGGGGGGGGGGGGGGGGGGGGGGGGGGGGGGGGGGGGGGGGGGGGGGGGGGGGGGGGGGGGGGGGGGGGGGGGGGGGGGGGGGGGGGGGGGGGGGGGGGGGGGGGGGGGGGGGGGGGGGGGGGGGGGGGGGGGGGGGGGGGGGGGGGGGGGGGGGGGGGGGGGGGGGGGGGGGGGGGGGGGGGGGGGGGGGGGGGGGGGGGGGGGGGGGGGGGGGGGGGGGGGGGGGGGGGGGGGGGGGGGGGGGGGGGGGGGGGGGGGGGGGGGGGGGGGGGGGGGGGGGGGGGGGGGGGGGGGGGGGGGGGGGGGGGGGGGGGGGGGGGGGGGGGGGGGGGGGGGGGGGGGGGGGGGGGGGGGGGGGGGGGGGGGGGGGGGGGGGGGGGGGGGGGGGGGGGGGGGGGGGGGGGGGGGGGGGGGGGGGGGGGGGGGGGGGGGGGGGGGGGGGGGGGGGGGGGGGGGGGGGGGGGGGGGGGGGGGGGGGGGGGGGGGGGGGGGGGGGGGGGGGGGGGGGGGGGGGGGGGGGGGGGGGGGGGGGGGGGGGGGGGGGGGGGGGGGGGGGGGGGGGGGGGGGGGGGGGGGGGGGGGGGGGGGGGGGGGGGGGGGGGGGGGGGGGGGGGGGGGGGGGGGGGGGGGGGGGGGGGGGGGGGGGGGGGGGGGGGGGGGGGGGGGGGGGGGGGGGGGGGGGGGGGGGGGGGGGGGGGGGGGGGGGGGGGGGGGGGGGGGGGGGGGGGGGGGGGGGGGGGGGGGGGGGGGGGGGGGGGGGGGGGGGGGGGGGGGGGGGGGGGGGGGGGGGGGGGGGGGGGGGGGGGGGGGGGGGGGGGGGGGGGGGGGGGGGGGGGGGGGGGGGGGGGGGGGGGGGGGGGGGGGGGGGGGGGGGGGGGGGGGGGGGGGGGGGGGGGGGGGGGGGGGGGGGGGGGGGGGGGGGGGGGGGGGGGGGGGGGGGGGGGGGGGGGGGGGGGGGGGGGGGGGGGGGGGGGGGGGGGGGGGGGGGGGGGGGGGGGGGGGGGGGGGGGGGGGGGGGGGGGGGGGGGGGGGGGGGGGGGGGGGGGGGGGGGGGGGGGGGGGGGGGGGGGGGGGGGGGGGGGGGGGGGGGGGGGGGGGGGGGGGGGGGGGGGGGGGGGGGGGGGGGGGGGGGGGGGGGGGGGGGGGGGGGGGGGGGGGGGGGGGGGGGGGGGGGGGGGGGGGGGGGGGGGGGGGGGGGGGGGGGGGGGGGGGGGGGGGGGGGGGGGGGGGGGGGGGGGGGGGGGGGGGGGGGGGGGGGGGGGGGGGGGGGGGGGGGGGGGGGGGGGGGGGGGGGGGGGGGGGGGGGGGGGGGGGGGGGGGGGGGGGGGGGGGGGGGGGGGGGGGGGGGGGGGGGGGGGGGGGGGGGGGGGGGGGGGGGGGGGGGGGGGGGGGGGGGGGGGGGGGGGGGGGGGGGGGGGGGGGGGGGGGGGGGGGGGGGGGGGGGGGGGGGGGGGGGGGGGGGGGGGGGGGGGGGGGGGGGGGGGGGGGGGGGGGGGGGGGGGGGGGGGGGGGGGGGGGGGGGGGGGGGGGGGGGGGGGGGGGGGGGGGGGGGGGGGGGGGGGGGGGGGGGGGGGGGGGGGGGGGGGGGGGGGGGGGGGGGGGGGGGGGGGGGGGGGGGGGGGGGGGGGGGGGGGGGGGGGGGGGGGGGGGGGGGGGGGGGGGGGGGGGGGGGGGGGGGGGGGGGGGGGGGGGGGGGGGGGGGGGGGGGGGGGGGGGGGGGGGGGGGGGGGGGGGGGGGGGGGGGGGGGGGGGGGGGGGGGGGGGGGGGGGGGGGGGGGGGGGGGGGGGGGGGGGGGGGGGGGGGGGGGGGGGGGGGGGGGGGGGGGGGGGGGGGGGGGGGGGGGGGGGGGGGGGGGGGGGGGGGGGGGGGGGGGGGGGGGGGGGGGGGGGGGGGGGGGGGGGGGGGGGGGGGGGGGGGGGGGGGGGGGGGGGGGGGGGGGGGGGGGGGGGGGGGGGGGGGGGGGGGGGGGGGGGGGGGGGGGGGGGGGGGGGGGGGGGGGGGGGGGGGGGGGGGGGGGGGGGGGGGGGGGGGGGGGGGGGGGGGGGGGGGGGGGGGGGGGGGGGGGGGGGGGGGGGGGGGGGGGGGGGGGGGGGGGGGGGGGGGGGGGGGGGGGGGGGGGGGGGGGGGGGGGGGGGGGGGGGGGGGGGGGGGGGGGGGGGGGGGGGGGGGGGGGGGGGGGGGGGGGGGGGGGGGGGGGGGGGGGGGGGGGGGGGGGGGGGGGGGGGGGGGGGGGGGGGGGGGGGGGGGGGGGGGGGGGGGGGGGGGGGGGGGGGGGGGGGGGGGGGGGGGGGGGGGGGGGGGGGGGGGGGGGGGGGGGGGGGGGGGGGGGGGGGGGGGGGGGGGGGGGGGGGGGGGGGGGGGGGGGGGGGGGGGGGGGGGGGGGGGGGGGGGGGGGGGGGGGGGGGGGGGGGGGGGGGGGGGGGGGGGGGGGGGGGGGGGGGGGGGGGGGGGGGGGGGGGGGGGGGGGGGGGGGGGGGGGGGGGGGGGGGGGGGGGGGGGGGGGGGGGGGGGGGGGGGGGGGGGGGGGGGGGGGGGGGGGGGGGGGGGGGGGGGGGGGGGGGGGGGGGGGGGGGGGGGGGGGGGGGGGGGGGGGGGGGGGGGGGGGGGGGGGGGGGGGGGGGGGGGGGGGGGGGGGGGGGGGGGGGGGGGGGGGGGGGGGGGGGGGGGGGGGGGGGGGGGGGGGGGGGGGGGGGGGGGGGGGGGGGGGGGGGGGGGGGGGGGGGGGGGGGGGGGGGGGGGGGGGGGGGGGGGGGGGGGGGGGGGGGGGGGGGGGGGGGGGGGGGGGGGGGGGGGGGGGGGGGGGGGGGGGGGGGGGGGGGGGGGGGGGGGGGGGGGGGGGGGGGGGGGGGGGGGGGGGGGGGGGGGGGGGGGGGGGGGGGGGGGGGGGGGGGGGGGGGGGGGGGGGGGGGGGGGGGGGGGGGGGGGGGGGGGGGGGGGGGGGGGGGGGGGGGGGGGGGGGGGGGGGGGGGGGGGGGGGGGGGGGGGGGGGGGGGGGGGGGGGGGGGGGGGGGGGGGGGGGGGGGGGGGGGGGGGGGGGGGGGGGGGGGGGGGGGGGGGGGGGGGGGGGGGGGGGGGGGGGGGGGGGGGGGGGGGGGGGGGGGGGGGGGGGGGGGGGGGGGGGGGGGGGGGGGGGGGGGGGGGGGGGGGGGGGGGGGGGGGGGGGGGGGGGGGGGGGGGGGGGGGGGGGGGGGGGGGGGGGGGGGGGGGGGGGGGGGGGGGGGGGGGGGGGGGGGGGGGGGGGGGGGGGGGGGGGGGGGGGGGGGGGGGGGGGGGGGGGGGGGGGGGGGGGGGGGGGGGGGGGGGGGGGGGGGGGGGGGGGGGGGGGGGGGGGGGGGGGGGGGGGGGGGGGGGGGGGGGGGGGGGGGGGGGGGGGGGGGGGGGGGGGGGGGGGGGGGGGGGGGGGGGGGGGGGGGGGGGGGGGGGGGGGGGGGGGGGGGGGGGGGGGGGGGGGGGGGGGGGGGGGGGGGGGGGGGGGGGGGGGGGGGGGGGGGGGGGGGGGGGGGGGGGGGGGGGGGGGGGGGGGGGGGGGGGGGGGGGGGGGGGGGGGGGGGGGGGGGGGGGGGGGGGGGGGGGGGGGGGGGGGGGGGGGGGGGGGGGGGGGGGGGGGGGGGGGGGGGGGGGGGGGGGGGGGGGGGGGGGGGGGGGGGGGGGGGGGGGGGGGGGGGGGGGGGGGGGGGGGGGGGGGGGGGGGGGGGGGGGGGGGGGGGGGGGGGGGGGGGGGGGGGGGGGGGGGGGGGGGGGGGGGGGGGGGGGGGGGGGGGGGGGGGGGGGGGGGGGGGGGGGGGGGGGGGGGGGGGGGGGGGGGGGGGGGGGGGGGGGGGGGGGGGGGGGGGGGGGGGGGGGGGGGGGGGGGGGGGGGGGGGGGGGGGGGGGGGGGGGGGGGGGGGGGGGGGGGGGGGGGGGGGGGGGGGGGGGGGGGGGGGGGGGGGGGGGGGGGGGGGGGGGGGGGGGGGGGGGGGGGGGGGGGGGGGGGGGGGGGGGGGGGGGGGGGGGGGGGGGGGGGGGGGGGGGGGGGGGGGGGGGGGGGGGGGGGGGGGGGGGGGGGGGGGGGGGGGGGGGGGGGGGGGGGGGGGGGGGGGGGGGGGGGGGGGGGGGGGGGGGGGGGGGGGGGGGGGGGGGGGGGGGGGGGGGGGGGGGGGGGGGGGGGGGGGGGGGGGGGGGGGGGGGGGGGGGGGGGGGGGGGGGGGGGGGGGGGGGGGGGGGGGGGGGGGGGGGGGGGGGGGGGGGGGGGGGGGGGGGGGGGGGGGGGGGGGGGGGGGGGGGGGGGGGGGGGGGGGGGGGGGGGGGGGGGGGGGGGGGGGGGGGGGGGGGGGGGGGGGGGGGGGGGGGGGGGGGGGGGGGGGGGGGGGGGGGGGGGGGGGGGGGGGGGGGGGGGGGGGGGGGGGGGGGGGGGGGGGGGGGGGGGGGGGGGGGGGGGGGGGGGGGGGGGGGGGGGGGGGGGGGGGGGGGGGGGGGGGGGGGGGGGGGGGGGGGGGGGGGGGGGGGGGGGGGGGGGGGGGGGGGGGGGGGGGGGGGGGGGGGGGGGGGGGGGGGGGGGGGGGGGGGGGGGGGGGGGGGGGGGGGGGGGGGGGGGGGGGGGGGGGGGGGGGGGGGGGGGGGGGGGGGGGGGGGGGGGGGGGGGGGGGGGGGGGGGGGGGGGGGGGGGGGGGGGGGGGGGGGGGGGGGGGGGGGGGGGGGGGGGGGGGGGGGGGGGGGGGGGGGGGGGGGGGGGGGGGGGGGGGGGGGGGGGGGGGGGGGGGGGGGGGGGGGGGGGGGGGGGGGGGGGGGGGGGGGGGGGGGGGGGGGGGGGGGGGGGGGGGGGGGGGGGGGGGGGGGGGGGGGGGGGGGGGGGGGGGGGGGGGGGGGGGGGGGGGGGGGGGGGGGGGGGGGGGGGGGGGGGGGGGGGGGGGGGGGGGG